>JAQFZP010002638.1:0-12835 GCA_034695745.1 Geophilus truncorum | reverse complement strand
TTTTTCAAGGCCTGCAAACGTTTTTTCTATCCAGTTTCCATTTCATCTAGATGCAATTCTATGCCATATGAGGGAGCAGCAATGACGCGACTTGTTTTGCTTCTCATTTCAATGTTATTTGTAGCCGTAAAAGGTAAGTTATTTACCGATATAATCGATATATTTTGTTTTTTTTTATGTTTTTACCGTTGGAAAAAGGTGATCGTGTGGTCAGACAGTCTTCTTGTCCACGGGTCAAGTATCGGTCAATTGATGGGTTTTGTAATAATTTGGAGAATAGACAGTGGGGTCAGACCGGGACTACTTTTAACCGATTTTTGCCGCCGCATTATGGGGATAGTGAGTTTTAAATGTGAGTTAGATGAGAGTTTATGTAAAAATGTGTGATTTTTGTAGATAGGGGGTCACCACGTGTTGCCTTGTCCGGGAATCAGCTTCCGGGCGCTCGTGTGGTCAGTTTGAATCTCGTAAAAGATGTTGATGATGAACATCAAAGTGCATCTCACATGTTGATGCAATGGGGACAGTTCATCAATCATGACGTCACAAAGAAACGGACAAAATCAGGTATTTTTGCACTTTTTTTGTCATTCGGAGCAGATGAAAAAGGCACTTCCGGTTTTGTAAAAATCTTGAAATTTTCTGGAAAGTATCACTACATTTGCATCTAAGTGACCTTAAATTTTTAAGCATAAAATCAAACCGGAAGTTTATATTTTGCCCGTTCCGAATGGCAAAAATAGGGTTAAATTAAATTTGGAGCAAATTAAATTCACACATCCGGTTTTGGTAAAGATACGAAATTTTATAGAAACCGATTATAAGAATGTCTGCCCTTTAAATTCAAAATCACTCATCAAACCGGAAGTTGCATTTCCACTCGCTCCAAATCATTAATTATTCACGGTAATTTAGACTCCTGTTGCGACGACGGTCAAAACCCAGCAATGGGCAACTCAGAATGCATGTCCATCGTAGTCCCACCTGGTGACAATACCTTCAGTCACAAAAGATGTCTCGGATTCACCAGATCTGCGTTCGTCATTGTAAATGGTAAGAAAATGCAACTAAATCATCTATTTCTACACTCACTTAATAACTCTATCTTCCAAGGCAGAAGAGAGCAAATCAATGACGTCACAGGTTTCATCGACGCATCACCCGTGTACGGTTCGTCTGAAAGTGTCGCTCGGTCCTTGCGGGAACTCCGTGGGGGTGAGTGCAGTGCAGTGCAGTGCAGCCAAGTCCTGAAAACTCCCCGAAACTAATTTTTTTGCTCCTCGTTCAGGGAGATTAAAATCTCAGGATAATCCATTTGGGAGAGAGTTACTGCCCACTAAACAAAGTGACCCGTCGTCAATTGACTCAGGTAAGAATTTAAAAAAAAATTAAAATATTGTTTGAAATGTAATTTCATAGGTGACTCACGGACCAATATGATCCCAAGTCTAGTCAGCATTCAAACGTTATTGTTACGACTTCATAATAACGTAGCGGGTGATTTATCTAGAATAAATCCGCAATGGAACGATGAAACGTTATATCAAGTACGAAATAATAATTTCTTACCACCACTAACGAGTTAACAACGTTGTAAAACTCGTAACGTGAATCAAAACTTGTAATGTTGTTGAGTTGTTGTTAGTAAATCCACCTCACGGTGTTGAAATTTAAATTTTTTTTAAGTAATAAATTTAGACACCAGAGGTCGATTCATAAAAATGTTTTTTTTTTTATATATTACAGGAGGCTCGGCGTATTGTCGTGGCCCTCGTCCAGCAAGTGACCTTCGCCGAATTCCTACCGACAGTTCTGGGGTCAAATGCAGCGAATCTGCGACTACAAAACGGCGGTCACTTCAACGGTTACGATCCGTCCATAAACCCATCGGTTGACAACGCATTTGCAGTTGCAGCTTACCGGTTCGGACACAGTTTAGTTCGTTCACGTCTCGCACGATTCACCCCTGACCTCACGCAGCTACCGTCGCCGCCTCTTTCGGTTGAATTCTTCAACACGTCTGGTTTAATGAGACCCGGAGCTCTGGACGCGGTCATGGTCGGACTGCTTAATCAACGCTGTCAGCAGAGCGACTCGAATTTCTCACCAGAGGTCGGCGATAAAAATAAAATTTTCTAAATATTTAAAATTTTTCTAATTTTTTAAAATTCAGATTCACCACCGGTTGTTCAGCGTCGACGGCACTGGATCTGATCTGTACGCCATTAACATCCAACGGGGTCGCGACCACGGGGTTCCCGGATACGTGTTTTGGCGACAAATGTGTGGTTTGTCGGCACCCAGGGACTTTCGGGAGTTAAGTGGAGTCGTTCGACCCGATGCCCTGTCGCAGTTGGAACGGGTTTATGAAAATGTACAAGATATTGATTTGTACGCTGGGGGAATGGCTGAAGTGATTTCCGGTGGTGGTCTCGTTGGACCAACTTTTGCCTGCATTTTGTCGCAGCAGTTTGGGAATTCGAAAAGAGGAGATCGGTTTTGGTACGAAAATGGTGGGCAGCCGAGTTCGTTTAGTGCAGGTAAGGGAGTTGATAGTTTTCTTTTTTGTTTTTTTTTTTTTTAGGTTTGGGATGATTGAGGTTTTGTTTTTGTTGTAGATCAATTGAGGGAGATTAGGAAGATGAGTTTGGCTAGGATTGTGTGTGATACAACTGAGCAGTTGAGAAGGATTCAGTCAAAAGCAATGAGAGTTGCAGGACCAGGGTAAAAATAAAGTCACATTTTGTGGTTTGAAGTCATAAAAAAACCAAAGTTTAAATTTTAACTTTTGTTGGCGCAACTAGGCATAACTCAAAAACTTTGTCACTAAGTCCAAAGTGACGAAGTTTTGTTTAACTTTGGGAACAAAAACGTCCCATCATGCCAGTGCATTGTGTGTACACCGCCGAGATGACATCTTCATTTCCTAAATATTTAACCCCACTTTCCAATATTTTACCCATTACCTACAGTTAATGAGAAAATCTCAACTTCCCAATTTTATTCCCTGCCCCAACTTTTTTAAAAACTGAAAAAATCAAAGTTAAAATTAAAGAGTGGAAGTTATACGCTAAAAATCGAGAATCAAATTTCAAAAATTGGGGCTAAAATTTGATAATGGGAGGAAGGAGGTTAAGATTGAAAAATGGTGAAAAACTGAAAAGTGGGATAAAACTTAAAAACTGGGAATTAAAACTAATTTAAGATCCGTAACCCATGATATTTCAATTTTTAACCCCTATTTTTAAAATTTGAATTCCACATTTTGAGGTTTACCCCCATTTTCAAATTTTATCTCCAATTTTTAAAATTCGACTCTCAATTTTTAATTTTTAACCACGACTACCTCTTAAAAAAATTGAGGGAGTTAAATGTGCAAGTTAAAATTACAGAACTGGAGTTAATAAATTTGGTAGTTCGTCAACTTTCCAATTTTTCTAACTAAACAACCAACAAAGCGACGAACAAGCGAACTTCACCCCTTCGTAACAAATTTTTTTTTCAACTCCCTATCATTTCAGCAATTCTATAACTCCTTGCGACAATTTACCGTCAATGGATCTTCGAGCTTGGGCCGAGAGAGACGGCAGAGGGCGTGACGGCACGCGATTTCAAGACCAAAGCCAATTACTGGAAGGTGAATCCCTCAATCAGCAAAACCTTGACCTAACAGCACCTGGAGTACAAGTTGTATTTAACCCACCATCAGATGACAGAATCCGGCAACAAAAAAGACCACAGTTTCAACCAACCACCCCAAGACCTCTTGCCACTCCACCAATAAGAAGACCAGTACTGCCAATCACACAAAGACCACAGTTTCCTTTCTCCTTCAGACCACCAACAAACTGTCCATTCCCTCAATGCTCTGAAACCCGAAGACCTTTCATTAGACCATCAAGACCACAGACCAGTAATTTTCAGTCAAGGCCAGTTCCCATTCAAAACACCAATTTCTCCCCTAGACCTCAGTTTGGAGCATCGAGACCCCCTCAGAGACAGAATCAAGGATCAAATGATATTTCTATTCAAAATACTCATCAAACAGCAGTGGGAGATTTCTTGAGCAATTCACCGAATACGCTTCGTTTTTTTTTAAATGATCAACAGGTAATAAAAAAATGTTATTTTGGAATTTAGATTTAAATTTCTACTGTTAGAGTGTGAAATTTGTGTTGATTTCAAAATAGATTTCGGATATGGTGTTAATCAAGGGCATCGTTTGAATGTATAGTGTGGAAATTGTGATTGCAAAATTTCATATTGGATAATAGCTAGAAATCATAAAATGAGAAAAATGGTTATTACCGTATTTTATTAAATAACGACCGGGTTGCATAGAGGGCGTGGTCTCAATTAACGCACCACCGAATTCGTTAAAAACGTTGAAAACACACGTTTTGGACTATGCACAGTTACATATAGTTGTTCTTACGAGTTTTTTTTTAGGATTTTTTTTATCAATAATAGTGCTAAAATCAACATTAAACACCTTTAGGTAAGAGATTAAAATTTGGAAAAATTTGGGCAAAAATAATTTTTGTAAATAAGCCACGAAGACGTTATTTGAGAAAATATGATAATTTGAATTTTGCGTTATTTGGTTTGTACTTAAAATAATTATTTTCTACTGCAGAATCCAGTGAGACAAAACAATGTGCCGAATGTTGCAGTAAGAGTACCGGGTTTGTCAAAAGATGGAGCAGATGAAGGACCTTTTGGATTTGTGGTTCGGTTTTAAGGCGTTTCCTAATGAGATGTTAAAATATTGCATTTATAAATAAGGCCAATTGTACTTTATGTGATGGCATTGTGAAATTAAAACTTGTTAACTGAAATAAAAATCGATAAAAAAATTGTAAAATAATGCCGAAGTTGACAAATTATTAACTTATCACCATTTGTAAATTAAGTTTTGTGATAATAATAATAATTACTGCATTTTTAATTCAAGTTTTCAAGTTTTAATTTCCTTATGTATAATTATTCTCATGTAATTATTATATTATTCACAAATTGTGTTTAATAATACATTAAACATCAGTTCAATGCTTATTATTTATTTATTTCATTTTCACTTTTTACTTCTCAAGTCTCTATAACTTAACTTCATTCATGTGCTTCCAATAGTTCGCAACTTCGACACCTTCCCAATGGCGCACAGTTAGTGGTTTAAAAAATCTTTTAAATATAAAAAAATCATAATAAACAAATTGAAAATTTCTCACGAGCAAATACCACTTCTTACTTAGTTAATACTTCATCCAAGACACTTTTTTCTAAATCATTTATCCCGTTAATAGCAACGTCTAAATTCTCATCAAGAATTTTGTGTCTATCAAAAAAAAATTAGAAAAATTATATTTATATAATTTAAATTTTTATTTTACTTACTCTGAAGCACTAACTAAATGAATGTCAGGTCCTCGTTGACTAATGGCGTAGTGTAAAGCTAATCTTGCTATATCGACATTCTTTTCCTAAAAAAAATAAAAATTAATTAGTTTCATAAATATAAATTCATATAAATTTATTTTTACTTTGCAAAATTTAGCAGCAGCGACACAAGTTTGTTTAATCTCATTCGTTGCTGGATGCCATTTTGCAGGTCCAAAGTTGGTTAGAAGTCCCATGCCAACCGAAGCTGCATTAATAATACCCAAATCCTTTTGCTGTGTTAATTTTACATTAATAAATTGATAAATTCTATGGATTTGGTGATATACCTTAAAAAAATCGATGTAATCGAGAAGGGAAGTATCAACAAGACAGCATCGGCAGTAGGATAACACGACATCGAGTTTAACTGGTGATCTTTCAATAACTTCCCTGCAAGATATGTAAAAATAATTAGGGCTTTGACCGATTTTGAAATCAGTATCGGCACTCGACCGTATTTTAGTCACGAATTCCGATTTTATTCAAAAATTGTTTTGGTCACGTTTTGTCTAAGTTTGTTTTTAAAAATGTATTACAAACATAACAAAAAAAAAACTTATTAAAAGCGAATTTGAAAACAAGATAAATATCCACAAAAAACATTTTTTTGGAAAATATTTGATTACTAAAATTTAGTTAAATTTTTGAAAAATCGGAATCGATATCGACTGATTTTTTATTTGCAATATCTGATATCGGCCGATTTCAGATTTTCAAGATATCGGTCAAGCTTTATTTCTAATAAAATAAAACTTTTGATTAATAGATTACTTTAAAGTGTGAATCGGATAACCAGTGATACCGATAAATCTCGCTTTTCCACTTTCTTTAATCTTCTGCAGAGCTGGTAGTGTTTCATTTAAAATTACATCCAAATTAGGAGCAAATTCAAGATCATGTATCTAAAAAAATTACAAATTATAAAACAAAATTAATAAACAAAATTTAAATTTACTTGTAAGATATCCACATAATCAAGTTGCAATCTCTGCAAACTTCCTTCAACACTTTGAAGTGTTTTCTCAGCAGTGAAATCAAACATATCTTCAACATTTTCCTTATATCTCCCAATTTTAGTTGCTATATAATAAGCCTCTCTTGGAACACCTTTCAAGGCCTGAAAATAAATTATTTGTAAATAAAATATAAAATATAAAATTTTTATTTTAATTACTTTTCCCATCACAGTTTCAGCTTTGCCAAATCCATACCATGGTGCTGTATCTATATAATTAATCCCTTTCTTTAAAGCTTCTCTCACAACTTCAATTCCCACATGTTCATTAACAGGTGAGAATGTGCCACCAATTGCAGATCCACCTGTAAAAATAATTATAATTAAAAAAAAAAATTATTTCTAATATTTTCTTAAAATTTACCAAATCCAAGTTTTGATACAACCAATCCTGTTTGTCCCAGTTGATTATATTTCATTTTCCCTTCATAATTTGGGTGATGAAATCCTTTGACCCATGTAGGTGGAGGTGAATATTTTCCTGTCTAGAATATGACATGTAAAATTATTAAAGTAGAATTCATTTTCAAGAATGCAACACCTACCTTAGACATGATTTTAGAAAATGTGTATCTTATCTGTGATTTTATGTTAACTAATGTTATCTGTTTTTGGTTTAGATATTGAATGAGATAAGGTAACCACTTTATATAACACTTGTAATTTGTGGAATGTGAATGGATAATGGAGTGGTGGGTCTATTTGGAATGCAGTCATTGTTGTCATGAGTGTCAAGTTTTAACTGTCAAGTCAAATGGTAAATATAATGCAAATAGCAAATTTAAAACCATGTGCTATTCATGGTGTTACCTCATGTTTGAGAGAATGTATGGAACTCTAGAAGGGATTTTGTATTTGCATTAAATAATGACAATACAAAATTATAGAAATTAGAGATTAGAAATTTTGATTTTTAAAAATGATAAAAAAGTAAAGGTAGTTTTTTGTTGAATTAAAAATGTAAAAGTATGGAAGCCTTGACCTCAGTTTACATAGAAATTCAAAATTGACCACCAGATGTCACGACCATAGTTTCAGGCATTTTTTTAAATATTGATCCAAACCTTAAATTTTATATTTATCAACATATTCATGAAAATAAAATATAAGGTATATTTAAAAAAAAACAAATAAAAATTATATTACACTTACCATTATTTACAAAAATGAATAAAAAAAAATCATTCAAAGCTAATCATAATTATTAAGGTACAGCTTTACATCACTAAAATTTATCAGTTGAAACAACACAAATCACACCCACACGTTAATATGTTCAAATCCCTTAAATAAAACACAAAAATTAATGTTGTCCACTAGTTTCACTCTATTTCCCACCTTTAATTGCCCTACTTGTCCTCAAACAAAAACAACAACAAAATAAACAAGACACACAAAATCATTGTCTATCCTCACTCACCTGTCACTAACACCAGGTTAAAACACATACCGTACATAAAATAAAACCAGAAGCAAGAATTAATTAATGGATATAAAAATCGCCAATGCAATTATAAATGATGCAATCTGCCCTCAAAACCTCACATTTCAACTTCCTCAACTCAAATCCTGCTCTAAACTTCCAAATATGAGGACTCATCCCCCTGTCTCAGACACACCCTCATCCCAGTAGAGGCAAATAACCCGGATACCAACCAAAAAGGGGGACATGGATTCAATTCCACCCTGACCTTGTCCTCGGAATTGTTTTGCCTCACAATCGGTTAAAATCTTTTATTCTGCAACTTATTATCATCGAATTTACTTCACATCCTTGTGAATTCCATTAAATTATACAAATTAATGACGACTAAGTCTTATTACAACAGCCCGTATAAATGCAAAAATGGTCATAAAATATTGTATGGTATAAAACAATGCATAAATTGTCATTTTTGCCGAAAAATGCACAAAATATTAAATTTCCAATTCTGTAAATTTAATTAATGATATATTTTTAATGTATTTATTGTTAATTTTGGTAATTTTTAACGCATAAAAATCTGAGCTCAACTTATTATTCTACATTACCAATAACAATTCACTCAGCATCATATTATCTATAAAAAACTTTTTTCCATGTTATAAAAGTTCTATTCCTAATCCTACATTTAACAACTTTCCTAAATTTTTGGGGCATTTTGGGTGTGATATTCATCTGAAAAATGTCAAATTTCACGTATTTCTGAGTCGGGGGTAAACAATTCCTCGATCTAATTTATTTCCTTGAATGAGTAAGTGTCCACTTCTTGACCCTGACTCAGTTTTCAAAAATGTGAGTGGCAACCAGGAAGCCCCAGTCCCCGATGGGAAAAGAGGCGTGACGGACCCACGAATACAGTTCAGTGGGACAGGACATACATCTCATATAGAACACAGCAGCACGTCTTAAACTGCACAACGCTCTTCTTGTTTGTCCTTAGCAGTTCGTCTCTCGAGTGCTCGTCCTTAAAGGTGAGTTGCAAGTCATTTTAACACACTGGATTAGGAATACACATTGTTTTTGAGTGAGATTTTAAATGATTTGGTAATTAATTTTAAAATTTTAAAACTTTTTGCAAGTTTATTTTGTTGTTTGTGATTATTTATGTTGTTTGAATGTAAAAGGGAATGTTGTAAATAATTTAATTGTTTAAGATGACGCGTGTTGTTGTGTGATGTGACAATGACCCTAACCTTGTCACCGTTCTGTTTCTGCTTCCTGACCATTTTCTATCCTAGGAAATAAATGCCGGCCTTGTTTCATCGCTGTTTTTCACAGATACCTTAACAGATTTGCGAGTTATTATGCAATTTTCCACTGTTGGTCTTGACCTTAGTGGACATCACTTAGGAAATAATAGACTTGAATTCTTTCTTAACTTGTGCTTAGAATTAAAATGAAGAATTAAATTAAATAAAAAAAAATAAATAAAAAAACATTACAGTCGAACCCCGTTTATAACGAAGCTCAAGGGACCGAAAAATTAATTCCTTATAACGAGTTTTCGTTATATCGAGACGAATTAGTACACGATTTACATAAGACGGTGATTTCAAACGAATCCTTATAACGGGGTTCGACTGTACTATTCTTCTTAAAGGGAATTAATTTCTTACCTTAAATTTCTTGAAAAATTTATACAAAATGTTTCTCAAATATTTCCCCTATCCCATGCCCGGAAGTGCGTGCTTGATTAATAAACCTTTCTCTGCATGTCACATCATGTGCTAAGTGCACCAGACGGGTCACTGCTTCGACAAACACGTCGAGAGAAAAAAAAAATTAACCAGGGGGAAAATGAATTATTAATGAGTTTCCCCAACATATTTTCTCACACAACGTAATCCTTATCCTTATATCGGACATTAAGATATAAAGTAGATCAGCACGGAAGGCCCACCTGACCTGACCCTGACCACTGAGTGATCATTTAGTCAACCCGACTATATCCTCAGGGGTCAACACTTGTGAATAGGTGATAAAAATTTTGTATTTTATTCTTCTTTCAGTTGTCGCTCAGTCAACACTGCCGTTGCTTTCTTCTTCCCCGCAGCCATGTTCAAAGTCGTTCTTTTCGCCGTTGTTTTCGTGTGTGTTTCGGCCGATGATGTCAACCCAAACTCCGTGCCGAATCAGGCGTCGCAATTCATGCCGTCGGCGCACAAATTGGAGCAACCGATCGTCTATAATTTGCAGTCGAATCAGGAACAGCAACAGGGCAAATCGCAAGTTCCGGAAGTGAAAACTTCGACTGATGCGAGCGAAACGCAACGACAGGGACGATTTTTTTACCCGTTTAATCAATTTGTAAGTGGTTTTTAACAGTAGCTACGTTTAAAGTTAAGCTGATTCTTCCGATTTTTTTTTTTTAATTTACGAAATCGGATTCATAATTGACATTTTTTCCTGGATTATTTTGATTATCAAAACAGATCTTTGAGAATCTATAAAATTAATAACATGATTCACTTATTTTTGTCTTATGATTAAATTTTAAAAACTAGACAGAATCTGATTATAATTTCGACTAAAAAAATCAAATTAATTTCAATCTAGATAATCAGTTTAACTTTAAATGCCGCTAGTAATTTGAAATTTCTAGAGGCAAAATTATACATTTTTTCCTCAATTTTTCTTCTTCTAGAACTCAGCTTTAACCGGAAATCCCTCCCTAAGCAGTGTCCTCACCCTCAATCTCAACAACTTAGCCCTCGTCGGTCTATTCCTAATCGGAGTTTTCATTCTTTTACCATCAATCATCGGATTTCTGAGTGGTCTCACCGGAACTGGTGGTGGCCCATACGCCGCGGCTAAATCACTTCGCAGTAAGCCCAAACAATTCCCCTAAAACTAAACAAATCTCTTAAAATTTCACAACTACTTCAGCTGAAGACCAACCATCTTACATGTGGAGTGTCCTGAGCATGTTGGACAACACTTTGAGCAAAAATAACATCGATGTTCGCGCATGTATGGAAAGAGCAACTTGCCATGTTGCTAAAAACTCTTTCAGTCAATCACGTACCGGCACGAGCTCAGCACTCGAAACGGCGCTTAATTTCGCTATAAAGTACGTATTTTTTCCTCTCAAAACATGAGAAAATAAATAAATTAAAATGATTTTTTATAGTTCGAGTTACGGTCAAAATCTGTTGTCGTCTTACAAATTAAAAGACTCAGTCGACCGAGGCAGAAATGGCGCTGATTGTGATTCTTTCTACAACCGTTGTCCGTATTCGTTAGGGAATTTGAGTAAACTTATAACGACGTACTACAGCGGTTTTTCTGGACATTCAACTCCATTCACCAAAGCTAACGCGACAAATTTCTTTTAAAACCACATCTCCAACTGCCAACTGGTTCGTTTTGGCAGCGAATGAATGGATTTTAAAAGTTGAAAGTTAATGTTATTGTACTTATTTAATTGTTTGCATGATCTGGTTATCATGTATTTTAGAATCGAGTTTTAATAAAAGAATTGTTTTGATTTTTGTATGTAAATGTCTTTTCTTCAAAACCAAGCAGAAATTTGAATGAGTTAATTTTGAAAATTTCAAAAAAATATTTGTAACATTTTCTGTCATTGTCATTTGCTCAAATATGGAACAAAATCATTAAAAAATCAATTATCCCTGTTTTTAAATCCCAACTATCTAAATACCATCATCCTACCGTGACTCAAAATATCAATCCTAAATATCGCAACAAATTTCTTTTAAAACCACATCCAATTGCCAGTAAATGGATTTTAACAAATTTTACTTATTTAATTGTTTGCACGATCTGGTTATCATGTATTTTAGAATCGAATTTTAATAAAAAAAAATTTGTTTTGATTTTTGTTTATATATATGTCTTTCCAAACAAAAATTCGAATGGCTGAATTTTCAAACTTTAAAAAAAATATTTGCAACATTTTCTGTCATTTGCTCAAATTTGAAACGAAAACATTTAAAAAAAAAAATGCATTATCCCTTTTCACTTTTAAATCCCAACTATCTAAATCCCATTATCCTACTTCACAATCGAAATCCTAAATCTCACTTAAAAAAAAAAACGAGTTTCATTATGACCAAAATCACATTTATTGAATTCTCACGTCATAATAACATTTACGAATTTGCATTCGGTCCCTTCCTCTTTCCAAACGTGGGAACAACATTGACAAATCGTCGGTTGTATTGAATCCTCCTCTTAGCACGTCCAGTTTTCTTCTTTTTCTTCTCTTGTTTCTCAACCTATCATCAAAAATTAATTTAATCACATTTTTCCAAATTAAAAAATCTTATTTGTCTCTTACTTTTGGTGTTTGACCTTTAACTTTACCAGCACGAGCCAGAGAACCGTGAACTTTGCCTATTTATCAACCAAAAATATCAAAATAAATAAAAACCTTAAATAAAAATTTATTTTTAAATCGACTTCACCTCCTAAAATTCGAACGGTGCAATCGATGCTTAAATTTTCCATCAAACTTGACAGAATTTCATTATCCTCCATCGGTCTTCCGGAAGAATAAAGAGCGATACTTTCTTCAGGGATGTTGTCGAGTTTCGCCACATATTTCTACATAAATAAATCGATTATTAGTTCTAAAAGAATGTCAAAGTGTAATTTATTTTTACCTTGATGGCTGAAATGCTGTCGCCTTCGACGAAATCGACCACATGAGTCTTACTGCTTCGA
This sequence comes from Geophilus truncorum, assembly GCA_034695745.1. Lineage (NCBI taxonomy): Eukaryota > Metazoa > Arthropoda > Chilopoda > Geophilomorpha > Geophilidae > Geophilus > Geophilus truncorum. Next base: position 212 of record JAQFZP010002638.1, on the reverse strand, counting down.
ACGAAAAGTTGCATTTTCAGTGCGATTTTACTTCTCTGGATTTGGAAATGACTGTCAAACATGAAAAAAATTGTTTATTGATTCGTTCTGAATCTAAAATAAGCGACAAAGGTGTTTTAGAGTGGGTAAAACGGTGGTAATTTAGGATAGTTACTTGAAAACGAGATGGAGCTGAAGTAAGCGACCACGCGTGTAAACCAAAATGGATGCCG
>JAQFZP010002637.1:0-12845 GCA_034695745.1 Geophilus truncorum | reverse complement strand
ATTTTTACCCATTTAATCACGTTTCCTTAGCAATCAATCACAAACAGAAATCAACCGAAACAATTCTAGGAGCCTTGAATTTGATTTGTTTGTGTATTTTACTTCCAATCATTTTTAATCTTAATTGTACATTGACTTAAGATCAATACTTTTTTTTGTACAAAAAGAAAAAAAATCAATAAAAGCCGAAAGTTGAATTAGGAAATCGTGTTTGTTGTTCTTTACTCGCTTCTATTTTATGTTCCATTTTAAGTCGAGTGGAGGATTGGGGAGTTGAACTTTTGTTCCCGAGCAACTACGAGGTCAAGGCTGTGTTAATGGTCACAACACTCAACTCACCTTAAGCCACGTTGTTGATGGTGATGTTCCCGTGTCAAGTCCCGACTGTAATAAGGTTTTTGACTCAATCGCATTACCCATCGTTCCGACTCCTTAAAAGGTAAAGAAAAAAGTTTGACGATTAAAACTTGATGGATTGGGTTCACCTTTGTCTTTTTAGCATAATTTATCAGAGGTAAGAGGTTAAGGGGTTAGAGTTTATAGATCTCGGGTTTGGGTTGGATGTGAGTGATATTTATGGGTTTTTAGTTTTGGTAATAAATTGGATGTTGATTTTAATTTTATTTATATTTATATTTTTAGTGGAGATATGTTGTAATTATTAGTAATTATGGAGTTTTGGTGGTTGGGCTTTGCTGCACAGCTGAAATCAGTGGTAGTTGTGGTGAGTTGGGTGTAATAAACCCTTAATTTGCATTCCGATAGGTAATTTCTGATTTATTTTATTGTAGGTTGGAGTCGTCTTACCTTTTGTGTTTTGTTCTGAACAAAAAAAAGGTAATAGTTGGTTTAATAAAAATAAAAAAAATCTTTAAATAGAATTTTTTTGTCTTACGTTTTCATCTTTAAGTTAAAGAAGTTTTAAAAAAATTGAGATGAAATATTAATTTAAAAAAAGACTGTTTCAAAAAAATAGAATTTTAAAAATCTTTTTGCTGCAAAAGAGGTCGCATTCAATTATTTTTTTTCAAAAGGTCATTTTAAAGCTACCGTACTTTTCTTCAAAAATTTAAAATTATAAATTTTTATTACAAAAATAAATAAGTAAATAAATAAATTTAAGTTCACTAACCAAAATTTGTTACTATTTCAGTAATCTGGGAATAATTATACATACAAAGTCAAACACAATGCGTAATAAACCATTACTTCCAAAATTTGTTTCCTTCCAGAATGTGGAATTGCAAAAAACCAAACAACAGGTCGAATAGTTGGAGGAACTGTGGTAGACATAACATTACACCCTTGGCTGGTAAACATTAAACTTTTAAATTAAGTAAAGAAAGAAAAAAAACTTTAAATCTTTGCTCTTGGATATTTTTTTTCTCTTCAAACAATTAATATGTTTTTGAATTTTTCTTTCTGGGCGGAATCTAAAGGTCATGGTCGTCCAGAATCAGGACCTGCTCTGCGCTGGTGCATTAGTTAATAGCCATTTTTTTATCACAGCAGCTCATTGCTTTTCTTCACGGTAAATTTGCAAATTTGAAATAAAATGTTCTTGTTACCTACAATATTTACGCTCTGATGATTCTAAAGTGCATTATTCCTTTCAAACATCCTTTTCGTATTTTTTTTTTTGTTATGAAAGATGAGGTCTGTGTCACAATTTTTTTAACTCGTATTTTGATGTTTTTCAGAACCAAAGTTTCAGAACTGCGAGCATATTTAGGCGTAAACAGAAATCCACCTTACCTTGATCCAAACCCACACACGAGTGCAAACATCATTAAAATAACTGTGTAAAAAAATTTTAATATTTAAAATAAATGAGTAAAATAAGAAAAAAAAATTAAGTTGTAAATCTAGCTTTAAAAGTGCATTTTTAAATACGGTAAATATTAAATATTCTATTTTAGAAAATAAATATACGAAAAAAATGTAATGATAGTCAAATTTAAAACCGATATTTCCATTAACGCAAGGTCGAAAAATGTTGACCTTGAAAAACTAGTTGTTTTAACTATTGATAACATTTCTTTTGATTTCCAGACACCCTAATTACAATTCAGCTAAACTCGAAAATGACATATCAGTAGTTCGACTTCAGGATGCCATTACATTTAATACACGAATATTCCCCATTTGCTTACCGCCTCCTGACCTTGTTCTGGATGAGCAAAATGCTGTTTTAGCCGGATGGGGTGACACCACAGAAGGCAATGTCAAAAACCTCACATATTTAATTTGTTTACTTTATTTTTTATTATAACTTTTCCAGATGGATACCAAAGCGATACACTGCAAGAAATTGTAGTTCCCATTGTGAGTTATGACGAATGTAATTACATTCTTCAACATCCATTTCTGAAAGAAACTAATATTTGTGCTGGGCATCTCTTGGGAGGAAGAGATGCTTGTCAGGTTATTGTTCGCAAAAAGGAAATTATACTTTATACGTCTTAAAATTAAAGTCAATTTTAACTTTTTAGGGTGATTCGGGCTCCCCTCTTATTTGGGCGGCGAATAATTCGTGGATTGTTGTTGGTCTGGTGTCTTGGGGAGAAGGATGTGGCCGCGTAGGCGTGTATGGAGTTTATACAAGAGTTTCCAGTTACGTAACGTGGATTGACTCTGTTATTGAAATGGATAACAAGACCGAAGATGTTTCTGATAATTCGCTCGACATCAAAACATCTGAAGAGAATACAACAGTTTCGCAGAATTCTTCGAATGCTATTAATGAAATTCAATCAGTGTTTAATAAAGGGTGTAATGAGATTAACGGTAAAAATGTTTTCCAAAAATATATTTTTATTTAATATTGATAAATTTTTACGTTTCAGGCAACGACTGTAAAAGTATGTCAAGAAATTCTAGAATTGTGGGAGGATCGCTTACGACATCTGACAAATATCCATGGATGGTATTGTAATGGAAATTTACAAGAACTTATTTCATATTTAACATGTATTTTGCATTTATTTATACGGATTGTTTTGCAGACAGCTGTGGTTGAAATATGCGGTAAAAACTGTCTGAAGTTTTTATGTTGTGGGGTTACGATCGGTTGCCAATGGATTATTACAGCAGCTGCATGTGTTTCAAAGTAAACAAACAAAATTCAAAACCAAATCTCCTTTTACTTTGCATTAAACCCAACATTATTTTCAGTGGGAAAACCTCCAATTTACGAATAGCCCATGGAATCCACGACTTGTCCACTTTATCCACCAGTTCCAAGCAACTGACACCAATCTTAAAAATGATCATAACCCCCAACAAAGCCAAACACAACCTAGCGTTACTCAAAACATCCAACACTCTATCATCCTCGGCATGTTTACCACCCATTTCCTTAACAGCAGAGACTTTTACCCAAGGAAAATTAACTGCAGTTGGATGGGGCAGGACGTCAACAGGTCATTAAAAAATAACAGACGCAATTAACTACCATTTTGTTGTATTTATGACATTTTCAGACGGTAGAGTCAGTTCTGTTCTTAAAGAAGTTGAAATGCCTGTGATGCCCAACGCCAGATGCTCGAAGATTTATCCCGCAGCGATCCATAAAGGAATTTTATGCGCTGGAGGAATTGTGAATGAAAGTATTTGCTACGTAAGATTTATAAAAAAAAAATTACGGTACAAATTAAAAAAGATCTAGCATTGAGAAGTTTGTGATTTCAGGGTGATTTTGGCGGTCCCTTGTTATGGACAAATCCCGACGATGAGATGGAATACGTGGTTGGAATTGCGTCATTTATATCCCCTAGTGGCTGTGGCAAGAATGGAATTCCAGTTGGATTTACTCGTTTAACTAAATATCTAACTTGGATAATAAAAGCCGTTCAGAGAGAGTCGTAATCAAAATGTACTTTTATGTAGAAAGTTTCTATTAAATAATGTTACAATTATTTATACCCTGTACTTATTATTTTAACGCAAAACGACTCTTTGACTCGGTGACAAATCATGTTAAGTCGAAGTATGAACTTAAGATGCTTACTTTTTATTTTTAAAATTAAAATTACCGTATTAATTAATTATGTTATAAGCTAAGAAGAACATTTGTTAAAGTCTCCACTCGGACTCCTTTAACGACTGCAAAAACATTAACTTTGGCAATTTGCTGCCCTTCAATTCGTTTCTCGCTTCGGTCCAAGCACGACCTGTCTTTGTAAACAGTCTTTCCGCCGGGACAGACGACGCACACACTGTTAAATACTTTAAAGCAACCTTTGTGAGACGAGGAAAAAGAATTTTTTGCGCTTTCCAATAGTCGATCGGTTTAATGCTGCGTGGGACACACGTATTCTCGAAATGATGCTCGACCTCGGTAGGCATATTAGCTGCAATCTCCGCTTCCTTTTTGCGACAATTTGCTTCGTACGCGAGCAGGTAGTGGTAGTACCAAATGTCGTCGGTCTCGTCCGGTGGGGCGCTGGCCGAATCTTCAGCTGCGAACACTTCTTTTATCATTGCGCCCGTTGCCTCATCGCAGACGGCTTGATTTGAAATGCATAGATTCTTGAATCGGGGGTCTAGTAGTGCTGCCATTGTTAGAACTTTGGACTAAAAATATAAAAAAAATAAAAATAAAAATTGAATGAATAAAAACTCATTTTCTTCATTAAAATTTTTGTTTCCATATTACGTTAACTTTAGATTATTTTACACGTTCAAAGTAAAACTGATTATCTAAAATCAGATTTACCGGTACACAGTGATTTTTGCATCACTTCCGGTTTTAAAAAAAATCAAAAGAATCAGCCTAACTTTGAACGCACCTATTATTTTTATGTTAATTATAATTAATTTTGGAACTCCAAATGTAAAAACTGAGTATTTGGTCTGTAACTACCTGCTCAAAATACTGAAAAGATTGGTTCATTTCCTTCACGAAATTAAAATAAAACTCCTTCGCAATTTGGGTGCTGATTTTAGTTTCTTTCCTTTCAACGCACGCCTTCACGCAGTAAATCATTGGTACTAATTTACCACCATCGCCGTAATTTTCTTCACAAATCTCTTCAATTATCTATAAAAAATTACAAAAATATTAAAAAACATTAAACAAAACAAAACCCAACCCTCAAAATTCCACTCTCTCACCTGTATAAACGGATTCATCACACGAGAAACCTCAGTCAAAATCTTCAATTCACTTTCTTCCAACATTTCCGGCGCTTGCGGATACTTCTGAAGCACCACTTCGACGAACTTGACCATCGCCAGAAACTTTACGATCATGTAATAAGTGTTATTCCAGTTGACGCAAACATCGTCACTCAATTTCAGCTTGTTTCCATTCCCATCCAAGCTTTTCACTTCATTGTACGCCTCTTCGCATTCGTCTTTAAAAAACTTTACGATCCTCTTCATTTTATCCAACAAATCCATCAACCCATTCGTACTTTTCATCGCTATCGATGGAATCGAGTTGATGGTACTCGCAAAACACTGCAACCGCCGATCTTCGCCTACGAATTTATCCACAGCGTTCACGATGTCCTTTCGTTTAGCTGCATCCGTGACGATGGCGACTATTCTCTCTTTATTAATACACCACTCCTTCATCAATCGCGTTAAGTCGTCGTGAATCTGCTCCGTGTGATCGGCACTGTTTATCTCAAAGACGCCGATCGTCACAGACTGCATTTCGAAGTTCCACAGATAGTGCGCGGTCACTCCCCAATATTCAAGCGCAAAAGTGTGGTTAAACCAGTATTCGATGGTGAGCACGAACCAATCGACTTCTTTAAATCGAGATTTGAGGATAAACGACAGTACGAGGAATTTATTCTCCATGCGGATGACTAGTTCTTGTTTGTCCGACAGCTTGAAGTGAGGTAGGTATTCCTTCATCAGTGTTTTGTATTTTTCACATTCTATCAGTTTCAGCGGTACGTTGTGTTTGATAAGGAAATGAAGCATTTCATCCAGCAGTTTCTGTTGGTGAAGCTCAGCCCCTAGCGAAAAAAAAAATTAATTAAAAAAAAAAATTACAATTACTGTATTTTCTCAATGCTGGATTGCAATTAGAATAGTGTCATTAAAAACACTCAAAATACACCTTTTTGATTTGTTTCTGTGCTTAAGTGAGTGTTTTAGCAACAACAATGCCAAAATCAGCCTAAAACACCTTTAAAACAAATGCTATGACTAGGCAAAAGTTCTGTAAGATTACGTCATACTAGCTCATGTTTTACATGAAAACATTAGCTAGTATGACGTAATCTTACAGAACTTTTGCCTAGTAAAGTCATAGCAAACGATTAATGTATGACAACATTCGAGAAAAAGTAAATTCAGCAAATAAATCGCTGATACGCTATTTGAGAAAATACAGTTTTATAAATTTAAATTTTTTTTTATCCCTAAATAATTACCTGTTGGTGATCTAGACGGAATTCTTGGCGTAACTAGCTTGGAAGGTGAAGGCAAAGCGGCTAAATGCGGTGAAATCACAATCGCTTGACTGTTTGCATTTACATTCAGTTTGTTAAATTTGCCCCAATTTACGAAATCTTTCCCTAAGTTCAGATCGTCGGCTAATTTCCTTTTACGTGCTAGTGTCAGTGAAACTTGCGAACCTGGAACTAATGGAGGGGATAAAAATCAACAAATTAGAAACTGAAAACAAAAATTTGATATCGTAATTCACCTTGGTTACTCGAATTTCTCGAGTTGTTCTGTGATATTAACTGAAACTCATACGGATGACATCTTTTCACGTGAGCTCTTTGGTTTCGTCCATTCACACTGTTCTTGATCTCTTTCATGCACAGTTTGCATTGAGAAAAGTTACTCTTCAGTGGAATATTGATGAAATACGTCCCCACGGTGGTTACCATCTTCGTAAATGTAAATCCCTTCGTCTTGAAGATACAAAAATGGCCAAATGTGTCCTGTTGTTTGAAAGGAAAATGGAATAAATTTCGTTTAGAGATACTTCTGTTTCTGGGGAAGTCAAACAGCAAGTAAAAACGTGATAAAAAATGCGTTGAATATCACGCAGTTTATCAAATGAATAAAGTAATTGGCATTAAATCGATTGTCTTGCCTGAAAGTCGAGATAAAAGTTGAAGTTGTTGTGGAATAAATACGAAATAATTCCTTTACCGTGACTTGCAAAAAAGATTATTTCTAGCTGAGGTAGACTGGTATATAAATAGCTGGTTATAATCACTTACAAAGTGAATAAAACTTGTATAAATACACCCACAAAACGTTATATCGTCAAATTCTATCAACACATCGGCGCCATTGACAGTTGGCAGTGTTCGAGAATGAATTCATGCACTTCCGGATCAAGTTCCCACAAACTAGAAAACTTTTTTTTTTAACTTGTTTAAAACATGAGAATTGTGGTTAAATAGAATAGAAAATCGATCTTAAATTGAGAATTTCACGTGCCATCATATTCCTTCACATATTATTAAAAGAATGAAAAAGAAATATCTTCTATCGTCTATTTTTGTCTGGTTGATAGTGGCGCCGTATAGTGGCAGAATTTTGAAACAAAGTTAAAATGTCTGATGCCGGTGTGGAGTTGGGAAATTAATTAGGAAAATCGTCTTCCCGAGCAGAAATGGCTCAGTTAATTGCCTTAAGATGTTTACCAAAGTTAAGAACTTTACGTGGATTTTATCTAGAAAATGTTTTTCCTCTCATTGCAACGTCATCAAACAACTGTCGACTCGATTTATTAAATGCCGGTGTTAAGCAAATTACGATCACACCAAAACGATTTGCAGGACACAGTAAATGGGCAAATATCAGACATGTCAAAGCAGCAAAAGATAAAGAAAAATCAGCTTTACATAGCAGGTTTTCAATGATGATCAAGTTGGCCGTTAGATGTAAATTAAACGAAAATCTCAAGAATTGTTTACTATTTATTTTAATTGTATAAATTTATATATTGCAGCTGGAGGTAATAAAACGGACCCGAAATTTAATCTAAGACTTGCTCAAGTGCTTGAACAAGCGAAGGAAAATAATGTCTCAAAATCATGCATCGATGGAGCTCTGAAAGGAGCAGCTGTAATTTTGCTCATTTATTTATTTACCATATTTCCTTCAAAAACTTTTTAATATTTGTATTTTCAGCTTCAAAAAGGAAGTTTAGAACCCTATATTTTCGAAATTAAAGGTCCTGGAAGATGTTTTTTAATCGTAGAAACTCTGACGGATAATTACGTGCGAACTAAACAATTAGTTAAATCATGTTTGAATAAAACAAGGTGAAAGAGAGTAATTGCAAATTTTTTAAATTAATTTTTGTTATTATATGAAATGTTTTTTTGTAGGTCAACTTACGCTGATGGAGTATCAAAAACACTGTTTTCTCATAAAGGTGTCATTGTTGTCGAAGATAATGGTTCTATTAATATAGACAAAGCTTTGGACGATGCAATTGAAGTTGGTGCTGAAGATGTACAACAAATTACGACAGACGATGGGAAAAATGCTTTTCAAGTAATAAAAAAAATTTAAAAAAAATCTTTAACCTAAATAATAAGTTTTGACATTTTTTTACAGTTTGTGTCTGAACCCAACAACTTTTGGGCAGTTAGAACCAACTTAAAAGACCTAAAATACACAATTACGTCATCATCAGTCAAATACCTACCAGTAACGAAACAACCGTTATCCGACGACGAAATTTCATCAGCAGAAAAACTCTACGAACTACTGGAACGTGTTCCAGATGTAGTAAACATTTACGACAATATTGAATAAATGGTGTAAAAATCTGAGTAATAAAATAATCATGTAATTTGCAATAAGATTAAATGTTTTATCTGATTTCCCCAAAAATACATGGTTATCAAAATTAAAAGCGAAAATTTGTGCAAATTTTATCGCATCTCCCCTGCATTAATGCTGAAATGTAAATGGCCTTTTTATCACAGTTCATGATTTCATCAACAGGCACTTGTGAAAAAACATTCAAACCGTGTAAATCCCACACCAACCCAAGATTGTATAATTAAAATTCTGTCGAGTTATCGCCCCAAAAATACATCATTCTTTTTACATTGAGCAAAAAAAAAAAAAAAAAAAATTCATTTAAAAAATAATCCTAAATGATGAAACATGCTCTCAATCGTGATTTAAGTAATGGCACAACAAACTTCATTAAATCGTTTAAAAATATGGTAAAATCAAATGGCATTTGTAACTAATTTTTATACGTGTCAAAATTCCACGTTTGTGTGACGCTGTCAGTGCAAGGTGCGACCCAAACACTCATGTTGGTCGTGGAATTCATCGAATCTAAACATCGTCCTGATAATACGTGAATGATGTGACCGTTCTGAAATTTAAATTCAAAGTTATAAAAATACTAAAAATTAATATTAATTAAAAATTTAATATTACTGGATTGACTTCCCACTCCTGGTCTTCGCCCGATTCTGGATTACAGTTAGAAATAACTACTTTTTCAATATCTTTCGATTCTTTGGATACAGTCGCACAACCAGATTCACGTCGCAATTCCTTCCGCGTACTGAAGGAAAAGAACTAGAAAATAGTAGAATTCAAATTCAATGAGAAACTTTTAACTTTAAAATTTAATTTAGGGCAGTTTAAGAGTGCTAATTGACCGAATTACAGCGAGTTATTTACTTGATTCAACCACCAATCACCAATCATCAATCATAAAAAAAAAACCCTATTTTTTACCTGAGAACTTTCTGTTGTTGGATGACAAGTGTAAACACCTAAAAAATAATCATTATCTTCATCCATCTGTAGGAAATCCAGGCACAGATCACGACCGTTCCTCACCTGAAACAATTCCAGCTTCGTGAACAAAAATTTCAAAAATTCAAAAACAAAAAAAATTCAAAAAACTTCAAATTTGACCTCAAAAAATTTTTTTTCACGGTAAATTGGTAAAGTAGCACACCTTAACTGCCTTTTTTCGATTTAAAGATCCAGTTATACCTGACTGATCACTACAGTTTGATGACAAGGATAAAGACCGGGTTCAAAACCATCGCTTTTTTCTTTTTGTAACGTATCGACACATAAATTTGTTTTTGGATTCTTTAACTGTTTAAAAATACATTTTTTATACCAATTCTTTAACCCTAAAAGTTTAATTTAAGTGCTAATAGTGTAAAATAAAACTGTAACTTTAGTTTACCCTTCCATAAGCCAAGGAATCCTCGTCCAAGATGAATTTCTCAGGTATAATTGTGTCTAAATACCATTTGAAGTCTTTACATTGTGATTTCTGTCTTAGATTTTTACGCGATGTTACATCGCCGAAATCTACAGTCTAAAAAAAAATAAAACACGTTAATTTTTTAAATTTTTAATGTTTAATTTTTTTTAACTTGTAAATCCGGTCTGTATAAGTAGAATAGTCGCTTATAGTCGTCCATCCACACTTCAGCCATTCGGGCGGTATTGATTCCATGAGTGTCCTTGTTGCCTGGGAAGGTGTATGGATGAAATGAGCGAAATATGTGACCTACACGTGAACACGGTATTGTTTCTAACGATCCACCACACATCCATACCTGGAAAAGTAATTTAATGTCATTGTTTAAGTTAAAGATTTTATTTTTTTTTTTATAAATTTTTAACCCTAAATCAACTTACTCTGAACGACATTTCTAAATTTTCTCCTCCCCAAACATCCATTCCTTCATCGTAGCCGCCAATTTCCCAAAAATAATCCTTTTCCATTGCGAATAAACCTCCAGCCATGGTTGGGCTCCTAAAAACACATCAAAAATAATTTTAATCTTATTTTTTTTTTTTTTTTATTTTAATTAATTTGTGTATTTTATTGACAGAACCTGGTTGGTGCTATATTGCTTCCTCGTCTAGTTAATTCTCTTTGCGGAATTGTGATCCAGGTGAAATGACCAGACCACGTGAAGCTGCCTATTTGGAAATAGTCATCTCCACCTTGGTAATAACGCATATCCTTGTCATCGATAACTTCGATTATAGGAACTAAGGCTACTTTTCTATTCTCCTTGATCCTGGCAAGTAATGGCTCCAACCTAACGAAAATTTAAAATATAAATTTAACTTAACTATGAATTCATCTATTTTATAACAGAAAAATCATAGGTTTCATAGAAAAATTACAATTCAGGCTCAAAATAAATAATAATAACAATTCATTTTTACATTGGAAATATCCGAAATTTTATCAAACTCAGCCAAAATTGACATTTTTCACTATAAAAATTTTTACCAGCCATCAGTAACTTCGCAATGGGAGTCTAAAAACATAAGAACTTTGCCCGTAGCTGCCTTCGCTCCGGCTAATCGAGCTCGAATTAAACCGAGACGTTCGGGAGCTCGAATAATCTTCACTTTTTCGGAAAAATGTAACTGTACGTAACGTTCTAATCTTTTTTTCATCTCAACTGCAATAACAAAACAACTAAATTAATTTTTTCTCATTAAAAAAAAAAAAAAAAAAAAAGAATTAAATACAAATACCGCGGTCACTAAAATCATCTAGTAAAATAATTTCGTGTAAAAGATGAGCAGGTGTTCGGTTTATCACGCTGTGAATTGTCCGTAAAAGTGGTGACCAGGCTTCATTCGTAAATATGATGATCACGCTTGCAGTTGGAAGATCTTTGGAATAATTAATTTTCAGACACCTATTTATAAAAATTAGAAAAAAAAAAATTATTAATTTAAATTTTTACATTTTAAAATAAAGAGAAATATAAACAGCTGTTGATTAAGCGAGAGAAAATTTTTTAGATAACCATATGACACTTTTAACATAATTTTGTCACAGTTAGAAAAATTATAAAAAATTAAACAATTTCAATTTTTGAAATTAAAATTATTTTAAACAACTTTTCAAACTAAAAAAATATTTTCAACAAGATGAATTTTTCATCACTGCATAATCATTAACCATTTATGGAAAACCCACGCTTTATTCCTGTTGTCAGGCACAGATCTCGTATAGGAAATTTTATCACTAGCAATAATATTAAACGCTTCTTTCTTCATTAACGATTCCGCCAATATCTTCTCAGCACCAGTCAATTCAACTGCTTCTCCCTTCTCCCCCAATCCAGGCACAACTTTTTTATTCATATCTTCTATCTCTGCATCTAATAACTCCTCTTCGGTCGTTCTCGATTCAGGCACTGCGTTGTTTTTATTTACATTGATGAATTTTTGATGATATTTAAGAGGGACATCGTCCACGCCTTTCACTGGCATCTCCTTTTTCTGCACCACAAGTGACTCAACTGCTGGTGCCGGTTGCTGATTATTTGGCTCTTTATTCTCCAGTACATGACTATCGACGTCTATAAATCGACGTTCTGGCTCGGGCAAATAATTTTCCGTGGTATTTTTGTGACCTTTCATCCACACGACTATAAACAGGAGTCCAATTATGACTAGAGAAGACCTAATGAGAAGATTTCTTCGTCTCGGGTGAAGCAGTTTCAAAACAACCGTCGTTATCATGGTTCCGATGATGTTAGTGGAGCATTTTCACTTTTTCATTTTTTTTTTCTGTCTTATTTCCAGGAAACTAAACTACCCGTTAATCTTGCACCTCCTTCTCATTCAACGTGGCACCTGTCAACACTAAAACTCCTCCAGCTTGTATCAATTATCGTTATCAAATAGTGGCAAACGGAAGTTGTTTTTTTTTCATGTTTTTTATTTAAAAACTCAAATTCTACATTTTTGGTTATTTTTTTTTTATTAATTTTTTTACATATTTTAAAATTTGCGGCTACTTAAAATCAACTAGACATGAAATTACTTAGTGAATTAAGTACTTAAATTAATCCAGCCGTGTAACATACGCGATGCACTTCATCGTG
>JAQFZP010002636.1:0-12860 GCA_034695745.1 Geophilus truncorum | reverse complement strand
GTGCTCTCGTTTGTGTTCCGGATAAACAAGGACCGATGTTTTATTACCAGGATTATGTTTATTTTAGTTTGTGCATTATTTCGACAATTTCGTTAATGCTTGCACTCGTCATCGAGTTGTTTCTACCCATCAAAAACCAAGACGTCAAACCCTTGGTGTGTCACATGATTTGTTTACTCGGATTTTACGTTACTAGAATCCTACTTTACGCACTTAAAAATCCACAACGAACGTTTTGCTTCGTTTTAAATTACGCTACGAAGTACGCGATCAGAGCGGCATTTGCGTGGATTACCGTTATCAATTTCCATTTGTGGAAAAAAATGAAACCACCGAATATTTTGAAACCCAAAAACAACAGTTCCCGCAAGAGATTTATTTGGCAGTCGATTTTTTCTTGGTTTTCCCCCGCTGTTCTCATGACCGTAACGTATTTCCTGCAGTACGTTGAACATAATGCGATTAAAGACGAGTTCTGCGCTTTTACGTTATCCAAAAATAAAGTTCAGGAGTATTTTTTCTACGGTGCAACAGAGGTCTTACTCGTTATAAATATAGTTTTACTAGTTATGACTATATGTAACGTGTACAACTTCAGCCGAGGAATTTCCCTAGTGAATAAAAACATTAATAAACAATTGTAAGTTTATACGGTATAATATAATAAGTGTTATTTTTTTAAGATATTACGGTATTTTTTTATTATTGTTGTTTAGGATGCGGTTTTATTTGAAGTTGATCATCATTTCGGGTCTTTATTGGGTGTTGGAAATGCCAGTTTGGTTCTGTGCGCACGTGATAAATCATTTGTACAGTTTGATCGTTGATGTCATCACGTTTTCTCAAGGATTTTTCCTCTTCTTACTCGTTTATGCTTGCAGAAAGACTGTGTGTTTTCGACCGAGAATTGTTAATTGTTAATTAAGTTGCGTAAAAATAAATTATTTTTGTAATTGTAAATATAAATTTTGTTTAATTTGTTATGATTTGGGTTTTATAGAGAAATAGGATTAAGTTATTTCCTTATGGTACCATAAACTGTATACGCATGCTCAATTGACTTTCTAAGAAATAATTCTGAATTTTACATTTCGACGAAAGATATAAATAACTAAACAAGGAAAACTCGATGCAAATAAACAGTCATTTATTCCGCTTCATCATTCTCTCTAAGTGCCGAAGTCGTTAACACTAGTACGGAAACTACGTAATTACTGTACTACACAATCCTGAAGATCTTCACTTTTCACTTTTTATTTGACGAATTACATGAATCCAGTTCCACCAAGTTGTTCTTCAAACTCAACCAAATTCAATTCCTTCTTCAAATGGAAATTAGACAAATCGGAATACGAATTGGATCTAAACTGTACTCTTATTTACACCCCGAACCACACTCAGTTTCCGATGGTCGGATGCCCGTGGTCCCATTATTACGGCAAATTCGACTTGGGTAATTTCTATTTGAATTTCACAGACGGTTCTGTTTATGTCCCGATCCCAGACTGCATTACGCCGGAGATTTACGAATTGGACGCTCTCCTAGCAGCAGAAGCGGCGATTTCGGCAATTGGTCTCACAGTCGCGATTTTCCTCGAAATATTCGTTCCGAATAGCATCTACGACCGCCGGCCACTCATTTGTCACATGTTAAGTCTTCTCGTGTGCAATGCGATTATCGTATTACGAGTTTTCACACAAAAACCAACCGGAATCTGGTGTTACGTTATCAGTTTCGTTCTTTACTACGCGACTCGTACCACAGTTTCATGGATGACGATTGTTATTTTCGACATGTGGCGACATCTTCACAAAGACCGAATTTTGCACGCGAATCCGGTTGGGAGCAACACGAAGTTTTTTTTGCAGTCGTTGTCTGCGTGGTGTGTTCCGGCGATTCATATTTTCGTGACTAACGAATTAAGATATTTAGAGGAAAATGGGAAAGAAGAGTGCTGTTTGGTGCCATTTAACTATAACCAAGTGCAAAATTCGGTGTTGTACGTGCCGACCGAAATAATGCAAATGATTAATTTTGTGTTGTTTCTGGTAGTTGCGTATAATGTGCGACAGTATTCGAATCAAGTTTCGTCGATTACGAAACAGAAGCACAAACGATTGTAAGTAAAGATGCTATTTTGGGTTGGATTAAATGGCACTTCCGGTTGGATTGAGGGCTATAAATTTTAAGGTTATTAAAATAAATACGTGTGAATGTAACATGTCTTAAAATTTTAATCAGACCGAAAGTGACAATTTATAGTTAATTCCGCTCGAAATGTCAGTTTAGATTATTGTATTACGTTTTGATGAATTCGAAACGAAATTTTACAGCACTTTCGGTAAAGTTCATTATTGTTTCATTATGCAGATGGCGATTTTTTATAAGGTTGATGATTGTGGTAGGACTTCCGTGGCTGTTAGCACTTCCGGATTGGGCTTTCCATTCTTACATCAATAGTAAAATGTACAGTTTGATATGTAACGTTCTTGCGTATTTCCAAGGATTTTACCTTTTTCTAATCTACAATTTCAAACTATCAGTGTGGAAAAAATTGTATCTAAAAATAAAATGCAATAAAATTAAGTAAATTTATCCGATTACCAGTATACTAGTAATAATATTTTTTAAAATTTACTTTAAAATTTAAAACTTCCTTCTGACAAGTATTCAAGCATCATAATAAAAGAATATTTTTTCTACGCTCATCTGAACACGATAAAAATAAACATTTCATTATCACGTCTGACGTCATTAATAGCAATAATTAACTTCCATTTCATGCATTCATTCTAGTGTTACACTCGATCAATGTACTGTACAAACAAAACATCACAGACGTGACCATGTTGACCATTTCCCGACTATTGTACCTCCAGTTTGCTTTTCATGCAGTCAATTCTTACCACATTTTCACTTGCAACATTCAACAATCTATAGCCATTGAATGTATAATTTTAACCAATTCCAGTCCAGTTGTAGAAGAAACAAACATTTGTTTCCCAACCACCAACATCCCAAAAACAAACTCAACGTTTCAATTACATTTCTGCACACCAACATCAACATCTTTCAAAACCAGCATCAAATGGAAGCTGGACAAAAACGAATACAAATTGACCGACAATTTCACAGTCATCTACAGCCCTAATCACACACAAAACCCAAAAGGTTGCAGATGGAGTGACCAGTACGCAACGTATCGTCTAGGAGAGTATGCGTGGACCAACAAAGACGGTTCTGTTTACGTCATCATACCAGAAGTAATCGCCCCAGCGTTCTACAAATCCGACACAATCATCATGACTCAGGCCATTCTTTCTTCAGTCAGTCTCATTGTTGCAATCATTTCAGAAGTGTTTGTCCATTCGAGTATTTACGACAGAAGGCCACTCATATGCCACATGATGAGTCTCTTGTCCTACTATTTGCTGTGTGTATTCCGGTGTTTCAGCGTCACTATGGATGTGGTCACGTGTTATGTGGTCAGTTACGGACTTCGCTACGCTTGGCGTGCAGCTTGTTCTTGGATGACCGTCATCATATTCGACATGTGGAGACATTTGCATAAAGATAGAATTCTAATTGCAAATCCAGTTGGTGGTAACCGCAAGTTCCTTCTGCAGTCTGTGTTTGCGTGGACAGTTCCAGCGATTTTTTTGGTGGTAGCATATGAGATGAAAGAGTTGTCGGAGAACGACGTAGAAAATTGCAGACAGCCATTGTATAATACCGAAATGCAGAATCTAGTGACTTATTTGTTGCCTGAACTTTTACACGGAATAAATATAGTTTTGTACTTTGTAATTGCATTCAACATAAGACAATTTTCGAAGCAGTTGGCACCTGCTGCTAAAAATAGTCATCAACAATTGTAAGTGCATTCTTGCATCAGAATTTGGGTTTTTTTTTATTGACAATTCTCTTCCACAGATGGCGTTTTTTTACCAAGTTGATGGTGGTTACAGGAGGAACTTGGCTTCTAGCAGTTCCAGGTTGGGCAATTACTTGCCAAGATTATTCTTTTAATACGTTCGCATTAATATCTACATCTCTTACTTATTTGCAAGGATTTTTTCTCTTTTTAGTTTATAACTGCAAAAATTCTGTGTGGCAAAAATTGAGTAAAAAATTGTGTGGCGTATGCTAAAAGGGCACTGATCTAACGTGTACCCAAAGAAATAAAATTAAAAAAATTGTACAATGACATTAACTATTTATAATACCAAATTGAGCGTAAATAAAAAAAAAAACAATAAAATTTATTCCGTTGTGTAAATAAAAATAAAAAAGATAAATTTTAAAGAAATAAAAATTATAAATAAATTTCACATAGTTTTCATTTCCAATTTCCTTGATAAAAGTAGTATTGCTTCATTAATCCCTTTATAGTACGGTACCGGTAATCATCAACAACCAAAACCGGTTTTATCTTCGTCATTTCTTAACCACACAATTTTCTTTACCTCGGTTTCGTTTCATTGCCAGTGATAACTAACGAAAAATGATGCTTTAATATTTTGTAACACCGACTACTCAAATCTGGAATCACACAGTTCTTCGAAATTCACGTTTCCGGTCAGTTGCAAAATCTAATATTTTAAAGTAGATATTTCTTAAAGGTCAAGTGAACAGAACTGGTTGTCAAATAATTTCCAGACAAGTTAAAATGTGTAAAAACCGACCTTAATACCGTAGAAATTGTTCGTTGTTTTTCAGAATCCATTTTTCTTTTGACATTCACATTTGCAATCTTTTTTTTTTTTTTTTTTTTTTACAAAATTGAATGGCTCAAAAAACTATTTGGCAACAATAAATTATTGTCTGTGTCTTTGTGATGAGTAGAGTCACATTTAATAATAAAGTTTAGTTCATTTGACCTTTAAGAACACACCCTGTAGCTTGACCGTAAAATATTTCATCCCTAGCCTCTAATGAAGCGGGGAATGCATTATAATTATTGTTTTTATATTTTTCTTAAAGTTGATAACTAACGAGGGAATTTCGTGAATCATAACCGTTTTCCTTCCCATCTCTCAGAAATAATTTATACATTTTCATGCTCATTTGCAGAATCTAATATGTTGCTATATACGGATATGGCGTTGCAAATATTTCAACACCGTCACACCATTAGTGCCGCATCACACAGCAAAACAGTCACTTCAGTACATTCAAGTCGTAACCTCGAAGAGTAAACGTCGAAAGAAATGTTACAGTCAACACAAAAACCTCGCAAGACATGAACAACTTTTAAACATTTCAACAACACCAAAAGCCACCAAGTGAGCATGTTGACCATCATTACACGCCTTATTTACCTCTATCTTACTTTTCACATGGGAAATCCTCTAAGATATTTGACTTGTAACGCTGAAAAGGAAACCAAAACTCCAGGATCTTTCAAATGCACACTTTCAACTAATTCCAGTTCAAAGATCTGTTTCACAGATGCCAACATCACAGACCTAATTTCAAAACTAAAACTGCCATTTTGCGCACCGATGGCCAAATCATTCAACAACATCATCAAGTGGAAGTTGGATAAAACGGAATACAAAATGGACGAAAACCTCACAGTTATTTACACACCAAACCACTCGCAAGACCCCGAAGGATGCAGATGGAGTGACCAATACGGAACATTTCATTTAGGACAGTATGCGTGGAATGGCATCGACGGCTCGGTCTTCGTTGCGATTCCGGATGCGATAAAACCACCAATGGATGAAACCGATGAAATTCTCATGACATTTGCCACTGTTTCCTCCTTCAGTCTTGTTATTGCAATCATTTCAGAAGTGTTTGTTCAGTCGAGTGTTTACGACAGAAGGCCACTCATATGTCACATGGCGAGTCTCTTGGTTTACTATTTGCTGTGTATATTCCAGTGTTTCAGCGCCACGATAGATGTGGTCACGTGCTATGTGGTCAGTTACGGAATTCGTTATGGTTGGCGCGCGGCCAGTTCTTGGATGACAGTTATCATATTTGACATGTGGAGACATTTGCATAAAGATAGAATTCTAGGTGCAAATCCAATTGGGAGTAACCGGAAGTTCCTTCTGCAGTCGGTGTTTGCGTGGTCGGTTCCAGCAATTTTTTTGGTAGTAGCGTATGAGTTGAGATTGTTGTCGAAAAACGATGAAGAGAATTGCAAAATGCCGTTGTATCATAACGCAGTGCAGAATTTGGTCACTTATTTATTACCCGAAGTGCTGCAGGGAATAAATATGATTTTGTTTGTTGTGATTGTATTCAACACAAGACAGTTTTCGAGGCAATTGGAACCGGTTGTTAGAAATACGTGTGTTCATCAACAATTGTAAGTATGACAGAAATACAAATTTGGCAACCATTTCGTATTCATAAAGTTAAATTCTGTAGAGGTAGATTTCTGGTATGCAATAATCAGTGATGCAAATGCTACCAAAAAAAAGTAGTGTCATTACTGCTACTGTTAATTCAGATAAATGGTAGTGCCACTAAGGGTGCTATTGAAACTTTGTAGTCTATTGTAGCATCGTTTTTCTGCTACCACTCCCGCCTGCCAACACTATATTTTTACTCTCATTGTGTAAAATAAATTAAATATAATTTTAATTGATTTTAACACTGCAGAAACATGTTAATGAGTTTACTGACCATCCAGTAGTTATATATAGATTTTATAAACGTCTTCTTTCTCAACTTCACAATCTGATTCCATTATAATACCTACAATATCTTAAACTGTGCAAGTGAACAATGAGTGAAACTAGCAATCATGCATGTCACAAGGTCACAAAATAAGAGCTGTTTCTGTGCTTGCTGCGTATGTCATCACTCATCAGGTGGCGCTATCCAGTAGCCGTTTATTAAAAGTTGGCACTACAGGAAGCGCCAGTAACGTTTGCATCACTGGCAATAATATACTGTAGATTTGCGATAAAGTACGCGACAAGTATTTAACCTCAACCCGGGCTTTAAATTAATGCAGTATTTTTTCCACAGGTGGCGCTTCTTCTCCAAACTGATGATAGTGACAGGAGGCACTTGGCTGTTTGCTGTTCCAAGCTGGATAATTTCTTGCCAAAATTCTTCTTTTGGTTTCTATGCGTTAGTTGCGAATTCACTCACATATTTGCAGGGCTTTTTTCTTTTTTTGGTTTATAACTGCAAAAGTTCAATATGGAAAAAAATTGGTAAAAAAATTTACTATCGCAGATGGCGCCAAAGTGACTTTTAAAAAATAAATGGTTTCGTTTTAAACAATCGTGAAGTGGTTTTAATTAAGTTGGGCAATGACACCAATTATTATAATTGCAAACTGAGCGTAAAATACAAAACAAAAGTTCCATTTTTTTAAATTCGTGATGGTGCGCCATTTCCCTATTAAACATCAACAACTGAAACGGTTTCGTCATTTCTTTACACCACTTACACCTCGACTGACCATGTCCGCTCAACTCCGGAATTTAACGTTACTTGCATCAAATAAATGCCGAACTGGTAAAAATGATTATTTTAATTCACGTTTTTATTTCGTTGCTTTTGTTGCATATTTTAAATGTTTTTAGTGCTTATTTTGATAATCTTTAGTGCCATAGCACATAAAACTGAATTTTTAATGAATAGGAATTCTTGAAATTTTGTAATTTATAATTATAAAATTTAAATTTGATAAAAAACTACTATATCATATGTAATAAAATGCCCTTAAAATAACAATTACACATTTCCCAACGTTGGGAAATGAAGCAATTTGAAGATTTATTATTTTCTTTAAAGTTTATTTTGAGATATGTGTTATGTAATTGCTACTTTCATTCATTCAGGATGTTAAGATCCTGAAGAATATTTTAATTTACAGTAATGCATGGTTAATTCTATACACAAGCAGCAGCAACCGAAACAGATTTCATCATTAGTCATTTCTCTATCCTATCTGAGTCGCTGCTGACGAGGCTCCAATAACTCCCTCATTTTCTCCTGTCAACTATAAATTGGTAAACATGATAATTTTGAGCACCATTTTAATTTCGTTGCCAGTGATCATTTATTCATGCAACAACTCGAAATACCGAATTGCAGACACAAACCTCGGAGCTAAAGATTTGTACACCTTAAAATGCGTAATCAGCCCGTCAAAAACTGAGTTTAAGAATTCGTGTTTTCGCGAACACGACACGATTTTTGTCACAGTCCAAAACAAAAACAATTTCGTAGATTTCAAGCACGAAATTTCACACATAAATCCCTTGTTCTGCGCATCGATTTCAAACAAATACAACAGCTCGTATAAATGGAAACTGGATAAAAACGAATACGAAATAGACGAAAACAACAGCATCGTTTATCATCCGAATCACACCAAACACCCTGCAGGTTGCGAATGGAGCGAAAATTACGAAAAATACCATATGGACGAATTTCGTTACAACTTTTACGACGGCTCTGTGTATGTCATCGTCCCAAACTGCACCGCGCCGCCCTTTTACGGAATGGAGACGATTCTTTTCCTAGTAGGACTTATTTCGATCGTAAGTCTGATTCTCGCGATAATTCTCGAGATTATCGTTCCGATGTCCGCATACGATCGGAGACCTCTCATCTGTCACATGTTGAGTCTTCTCGTGTATCACGTATCACTCGCAATTCGGTATGTAACATCAAAACCGGACGGATTCGTGTGTTACGTCATCACTCTATCAATCGACTACGCGAGTCGTACGGCAATTTCGTGGATGACGGTTGTCGTGTTCGACATGTGGCGACATCTTCACAAAGACAGAATTTTAACAACAAATCCAATCGGGAGCAACAGAAAAATTTTCGTCCAGTCTGTATTTGCGTGGACAGTACCAGCAATTTGTATGGTCGTGACTGACCAATTGAAGTACTTGGATGAGAATTTCGACCAAGAAACCTGTTTGCTGCCGTTTAGGCACAACCAAGTGCAGTCAACAGTGGATTACTTTTCAGCCGAAATTCTCCAGTTCGGAAATTTCGTGTTGTTTGCAATTATTGTGTATAATGTGCGACAGTATTCGAGAGACGTTTCGGCAATCACCAAGATAAAGCACAAAAAATTGTAAGCAACGTGTAAATCAAGTGACGAAATTACTACATTGTGTTTTATTTTGTGTTATTGGCACTAGGTGGCGTGTTTTTTTGAAGTTGATGTTCGTCACAGGATTACCCTGGCTCATTGCCATTCCTCTGTGGTCGTTAGAGGGCTACTACGCCGTCGATGGTACGTACGATTTGGTATGCAATATAATCGCTTACCTGCAAGGCTTCTATTTGTTAATAATTTATAATTGTAAAATATCAATTTGGAGAAAATTGTACCATAAATTAAAATGCTTTTAAAATATAATTATTTAACTGCGTTTTCCTCGTTGTTGCAACTGCTTCAAAGAATTAATTCCACTCGAATTGTTAGAATCTCGACCTTCAGTTAAACGTAAAAATAAATTACATCAATTTGTTACGGTTTTTAATTTTTTCTTTAAAGTTATTTCACCACACGGCAATCTAGTGTCTTCCCCTAAAGAATTTCCTGTTTATGGTTCTTGAGAATTTACTTTCAACAACGATATTCAAAAAGCAAATGGTAATTATAATAATTTTACATTTCAATATGCATTTTCCAAAATTTATTTTTACCGTATTTAACTTTCGTATTTCGTCAAATGAATGCAAGTTATTTTTATTTTTTTAGTTTTGTAAACTCATATCACGAAAAAAATGTTTAAATTTTTCAGTTGATACAAATGTGATGATTTCGAAACTTTTTTTTGCCTCGTTGTATCTCTTGTCATTTGAATCAAGTGGAGATTTTTCAGGCACTGCACACGAATCGAACTTTCAGATTTGTTTCAATTGTTTTCTCACGTCTAATTCCACTTCAACCGAAATTCGACGAAATTTGTGTTTCCATAACAACAGTCTCACCACTAATTTCGTCACCGAATTTCAACCTCTATATTGCGCACCGATTTCAGAAAAATTTAAAACTGCCTTTAAATGGAAGCTGAACCTACACGAATACGAATTGGACTCAAACAAGACCGTCATCTATCGACCGAATCACACTCGGCATCCGAAAGGCTGTGCGTGGAACAAAGCTTATGAAACGAACAGATTCGGAGATTATTCGTTGCATTTTGGTGACGGCTCCGTTTTCGTCATCGCCCCCGAATGCGTGACTCCAGCCGTTTACGAAATGGACACGATTCTTGCAGTTGCAGCTGCAATTTCCGCAATCGGCATCACGATGACCATCACATTGGAATTTCTCGTTCCCAGAAGCACTTTCGATCGACGGCCACTAATTTGTCACATGTTGAGCATTTTAATGTGCACTTTGGTAATCGTAATTCGTTATTTCACTAATAAACCAGACGGATACGGATGTTACGTGATTAGTTTCTTAGATTACTACGCAACTCGTACCACGTTCTCGTGGATGACAGTCATCGTTTTTGACATGTGGCGCCACCTGCACAAAGATCGTATTTTGCTCGCGAATCCGGTCGGGAGCAACACGAAATTCGCTCTTCAGTCGCTCTTTGCTTGGATTTTTCCAGCGATTTTTATGATCATCGCTTACGAATTGAAATTCGTTTACGGTTTTGAAGATGACGAAGAAAGCTGTTTGTTGCCTTTTAATGACAATCAAATACAGAGTTTAGTAGTGCAATTACCGTTGGAAATACTGCTAATTATTAGTCTCGTTTTGTTTACGTTGGTCGTGTTTAATGTGCTGAGGTACTCCAATCAAGTCACAGAAGTTACGAAACGAAAACATACGAAATTGTAAGAACTTTAAAAATGTACAATTTATTATTTTGTTTTACACAGTCTTTATTTCCAGATGGCGTTTTTTCGTAAAACTGATGATAGTCACTGGAGTGACTTCGCTCATTGCATTTCCCGATTGGGCGTTTAATTATTATTATTTCCAAAGCAGACTGAACAGTTTAGTTGTTAATACTGTCACCTATTTGCAGGGATTTTTTCTTTTTCTCATTTATAATTGCAATAGTAAAGTTTGGAAAAAATTATACAGTAAATTAAGTTGTTTGTGAATGCGATTTTTTTTGTCGTTTTATTAAAACACGTTCCATGATCATGATAATTTTTATCGATTTTCTCAATCGAAAAACCACATCATTTCTGCAATTATTAAAGTGAGCAGAAATAAATTTCTGATAATACTTGCAGTGATGTTTAAATTATCTACTTACACACATAGACTGTATTGCGGTAAAGCAAATATTCAACCTAATATCAAACTTTTTATAATTTACAAATTTAATTTAATTTACTAGAGTATGAAAAAAACATTTTTATCCAATGAGTACCAAAAACAGTGTGTGCATGTGTTTCTTAATTTGTTTACTAATTTCATCAATATTTCATTAAAACATTTAAGTGAGCATAAATAAATATCTGTTCATTTGCATTGGCATTTTATTTACACACCATCCAACTCCTTGTTTACATGTAAACTGATTTTACATAAAGTTTTTCAGTGTTACTTTTACATGCTAAACCGAATTACAAATTAAAAAATTTGTAATTATGATTGTTTTACAAGTTTTCTTTACATTCTTTGCAATGCTTCCTTACTATTATCAGTTTATCACCCTCAAAACTCAAACCTAAGCATGACAAAAGCAACGATATATGAAATTCAAAGTGCAAATTAATAACGAACAATTTAAGTTTTGTAAGTTTCGTGCACGAAAATGACATTTGTTTCGTTAATCCTCGCATCTTACAACAACATATCAAATTAAACTAATTTTATGACCTATCACAAGACAAATACGACACAAGTCTAAATACAACACAAGTTTAAATACCGGTATATCACAAGTTCTAGTTCAAAAATAACAAAGTCTAAATATGTCACATGTCCAAACTTTGCCCCAATAAGATCCAGAGACCGCCAACAAAAGAAAGAGAAAAAGATAAGTCAGCATAAGTCATAGGGTCAAACTGGGATCAAACTATTAAAGAGAGAAACTATTATTGGCAGAAATTATAATTAAAACCAACAAAACTAACTAAATTCTCTGGCAGAAACCTGAAGTGAATATATAAAAGTAAGAATAAAAAAAATATGTTATTATTAAAATTATTTTTTCTTTCTCTTCTATATGTAATTATGTACACTGAAATGCGAAAATAATTATATCTTAACACTGAGACGTTCGTGATTTTGACTTTTTCTCTATTTCATTTCACACAGTGCTTGTCAAGGACTTCCTCAATCCATAAAACGTGTCACTGCTATTCATTAAAACGTTAAACTGTGCAGAAACAATGCACTGGCATTTCACTCACTTGTTAGCTTGATGCATTTAAAAACAATACTGCAAGTTACAAAGTCTGATATTATGATTTGTCCGCAAATTTTACTGACATTAGTCGCAATATTCACATATTCCAATTGTTCTCAAGATAGTCACCAGAAGCCCTTATGCTCTCATGACGGTAAAAATAACGATTTATGGAGTTTACAGTGCGAAATGACAACAAATACAAATAGTACAAATTTCGTGAACTTGGTGTACAAAAATAACATTTGTTTCGTCAGTGACAGCACATTTCTCGCATCTTACAGCAACGTTTCGAATTTAACGGAATTCATATCAAAAATCAAAGAGTTAAATCCAAGAAAATGTACTCCAACGTCAAGGAAATTCAAAAAATCGTTTACATGGAGATTAGAAAACACCGAATACGAATTAGACGTGAATTACACCGTTATTTACACCCCGAATCATACCAAATACCCCGCCGGTTGCGTTTGGAACGAAACTTACGGTAAACACTCGTTAGGAGAATACGCTTGGGACTGGAC
>JAQFZP010002635.1:0-12861 GCA_034695745.1 Geophilus truncorum | reverse complement strand
TCCACGATATTTATTTTTTGAAAATTAATTTTTTAAAAAAGTAAATAAAAAATAAGTGTTATAAATTATTGTTAGGTTTTTTTTGCATATTATAAATGCAATATGTTTGTTTTTTTTACTTGCAAAAATTAATTTTAACTTTTATCAATTATTTACAACTTACGTGCAAAGTTAATTTCTTTACAATTATATTTTATTTATATACAACTTAACATAAAATATACTTTTGTTTTTCAAACAATCTGTTTCTAGGTTCTTTATCTCACACTAATCGATAAGAATTGGTAGCGGTTGAATCCGAATTGAGCAATCGATATTCGAACGTGAGTTTCCCAATCATGCGTTAAGGTGAAGCTGAAAAGACGTTTCGAACGGATCGAAGCAGTTTTAGAGGGTGAGTGGTGAGAAGAAAGAAGAAAAAGAAAGGATAAAGAAAAATGAGCAGAGAGAAAATTGTCTGAGTTAGTTGTTGTTGTCTCATCGATTCGAATGCGAGCATCAAATATTCGTCTCAGTAGACGGTTCCAGCAATTCTCACGCACTTCGTGCAATCTCGAAATTAATCACTAAAACTGACGACCACAGGTCACGCGAACGGGAATCTTCGGGCAATATTTAACCTAGTACTTAAAAAAGGCAGTTTTTATTGTAATTAACACCCAAACTGCATTTTTAGTTATCGAAATTCATGATTTTTACTAAGTAGTGTGTATATATTTAATCTTGCCAACTTCATGTTGGATCGCATATGACCAATGTTAACAAAAATTTTATTTTTAAATATTAGTTATCAAAAAAAATGCCTAAAAATTAAAATTTATTTTATTTTTGAATGTCTAAATAAAGTACCGTAATTATAACGATTAAACTGTTAATTTGAAATTTTAAAATTAAGTCGTTCTCAATTATTTGTCGCCTAAAATTGCAATCTGGGATTCAGACGTACAGACCAATGCTTTACAAACATGGGTTTATGACGTCATAAGCCTGCAAATGCACGGGCAACATTGAGACAAAGCAAGCATCTCATTACATTATTTACAATGTCGATTGAGTGCAATTTTTGCTGTTTTACTGCGAGCTGCTGTGCGTAGCGATACATAAATAAATCAATAAACTAAAATGATGCACTTAAGTTGATATTTTATTGAATGCATCATGATACATCTCCATTTCCAATCCAAAATCCAAATCCCTGATTCTATGTTCACATACTAGTACTATTTAATGACCAAACCAAAGGTATAAATTCGGTAAAAATTTTAATCCTCTCGTGTTGTAGAAGCTTTTCTCTTAATCCTGAATCGATCAATGTTGATTTCAATTACCAAAATCATGTTCATCATTTCAAAAAGTGCAATCAAAGTGTCTACAGATAGACGGTAATTGGTGCCCATTTCCCCAGCGTTTTGTGCATGCACAATGGTGACATAATCAAATCAACCGTATCATTTTAGTTTATTTATGTACCCACATGCCCAGCAGCTAGCAACAATCTCGAAAACAGCTAAAATCGCACTCAATCGACAATGTAAATACAGTGGAACTGTGGAACCCGTTTATAACGTTTCTCAAGGGACCAGCTTGAAAATGACGTTATAACCGAGTTGACGTTATAACCGAGTAACTTCGTATAACGCTTATAGCCTTATACTGTATATGCCAGGGTTTACGCTAAACCGGGTACGGTTAGAAGCGGGTTTCACTGTAATGTTTTGCCTAAAGTTGGAAGTGAATCACTCCATGACATCACATGTGACTTCGACTGACGTACACGAATTATTAGTCTATAGAAACTAGCTTTCATAGACTAAATCTTAAATTAATTCTGACAACATGAAACTGCCCCTTGTAGCATGAAATACCTGCAATGCATCTGTTGATTTTGAAGAAAGCATTGCAGGCATTTCATGTTATAAGGGGCAGCTAGATTTAATAATTTAGTCACGTCAGTCTGAGCAGTTCTCAAAATGCAATTTCTAATTGACAAATAATGGCAAACAACTTTTCGCAAATTTTATATACAAATTTTAACAAACTAAAAATTTATTTTTACTTAATTCATGTTTATGATGAGTAAATTCATTTTTAATAGTAAACCAGTTTAATTCATTAGAAGTAGAACTTCGGATCGTTTTGGTGTTCGAATTTGAAATCGAATTAAAATTCGGAAGTTTATTGCCTTTGTACACCAAAGGAAATTGGTTCCCATAATGTGGAAAACCAGTTTAACTCACTTGAGCTTTAAAAACTCAAATTTAACTAAATTGCAAAATAGAAAATTCGGAATTTCATTCTTCTTCTTTTTGGAACGGCCAGATCACAACAATGCTATTTCTACTATAAAATTGTATTATTTAATCAATATCCTTTGCAACATACAGGAAAACCAAATTACAGCCGTATAACAGGTAAAACAGCCGAGTCGTATGATGGCGTGGAAGGCCGCAGATCCATCACAACGCCCTCTCCCGCTCGTTTATAGGAGTAGATGCAGGTGCAGCGAACGCACTCGCATAAATCTACCTGAAGTAGAAGCAACCCGAAGCAACGTGACACGTTCGCTGACGACTCCCGAGAGAAAATGCAACAGAAAGACAAACAGGAATCAGAAACCAAAAAAAATAAGAAAAAGGAAATAGTGATGAATATCATTGGCTCATGTAATATAAAATTCATGGTAAATTACAGAAATATTTTGATTGTGAAAAATGACATTAAAGTTGCAATTTAACTCCAGTTGAATTTGCACTTCCGGTTAAATAAAAATTTGAAAATTTGAGGGTAGTGACATTTAAACTTAGAATTGGCTTTTAGAAATTTGCAGAGTCCTAAATAAACCGGAAATGAACATTTTAATGATAAGTTTCAAGTTTTGCAGTGAAAGCTTTGAAAATTGGCAAAACGTTTATTGTAAAAGTTTTAAAGTGGCACTTTTGGTTTAGTTGGTGGTTTTAAATTTTCAATACTCTTGTTAAGTTTCTTCTTGAATGAGCACTGATTAAAGAATTCTGTAAATTAAAAGAATCTCCCAATTACGTCTTCTAATAGCACTTCCGGTTAAAGTAGAAACTGAAATTTTAAGGTCATTGAAGTCAGCATTCCTAATAACTAATAACTGACCCAAAAATATCAAGAATCTGACCAAACCGGAAGTCCAATTTTTAGACTCCTCCAAATCAGCAACTCACAAGTATTGCAGTGAAGCATCTTTAAAACTTAAAAAGTTCCCTTTTTAAATATTCAAAACTATCACTTCCGCTTCTACCACAAATCACAAGTTCCCAACTCACCACTCTCAAATTCCCCAACCAACATTGCAACCGGAAATACTCTAAAACATCTCATCAAATGTCACTTTTGCTCTGCAAGAAATAAACAAATCACCAAAAAATTACAAATTGCTCTTTTTGACAGTCTCGAAAAAACGACTTCCGGATTGACCAGAAGCCCTAACCTGTCAGTTACCTAACTACACCTCCCAAACTCACCAACCATAAAATCCCTTACCCTCACTGCAACCGGAAGTTCCCTTAAACCCCTTTCCAAGTTGCACTTCGCCTCTGCGAGGAAAAAACAAAATAACAACCCATCACTAATTACAGGTCAGAAACCGCCGTTTGTATTCGGCTAACGATTTCCAGTCACGTGACGGCGGCACACTTGTAGATATCACCTGCAGACACATTCGATAAGTGCGTGGGCAGATCCGAACGAACGCCCTCCGTCGCCACCTAATGCGATGCTGGATCCATCAAACCTCGCGTTTGAGTTTCAATTCATTACAAATTCTATTTTCCATTTTTT
The DNA here is from genome assembly GCA_034695745.1 of Geophilus truncorum. Taxonomy (NCBI): domain Eukaryota; kingdom Metazoa; phylum Arthropoda; class Chilopoda; order Geophilomorpha; family Geophilidae; genus Geophilus; species Geophilus truncorum. The sequence continues at coordinate 9,054 of JAQFZP010002635.1, read as the reverse complement.
TAAAATTCGTGTGACAGGTGCAAATTATACATGTATATACGAACACATCGATCTGACCCGAACTCAACTTTATTTATGTTTGACACGGAAACAACACTCGCGATAAAAAAAAATGAATAAATATAAATAAAAATAAAAAAGGAAAAAGAAGAAAACAGAAAAATGCGCTTTTGGCACCGCCCATGCGCGCCACGCACGCGACCTTAGTGATCACGACTTGTAAATTAAGTGCGAGACTTGAGCATCAAAAAGTGGTGGTGTGTGGTTTTTACGGTTTAATTTGGAAGTGGGCAGGTGCTAAAACGGGATTTGGGTTTAAGGGAATAATCTCAGTGTTAGAATTCGCAGTTTGAGCCGTTAATGGCATTGGCGACTGCGATATAGAGATTAACCGCGTTTAATTTGTGCGGTGATGAGTTAATGGGGTTAACATTAACTACAAGTGCAGTTGTAATGATCGTGATTCGGGCCGTGTTTGTGGTGGATCAGTACCGTATAGTGACAGATGGGCTTGGGTTTACAGGAGGTGTTGGGTATTTATACTAAGATGATTAATATAAGATTACAGGGTGAGTCAGAGTGCCATTGTTTTTCTTTTTATATCTTCATTAGTAAGTTAGAAAATGGACAAATGCATTTTGCACAAAAAATGTTTTATGACATAAGGCAATTTTCGCTTAAAATGCTTAAATTGTTATTTTTGAGAAAAAAGCATAAATTTGTAAAATTATTTTACATAACATAACCCATTCTTGAAACGTGTAAACTTGCATAAATTAAGATATTAAAACATCGTAAATGTATTTAAAACGTTATAAGTTTAAAAAAAAATTGTCCAAAATTCTAAATACCATACTCTCATTTGTCAAATTTGTTAAAAATTTAATATTTTTTTAATAAATTCTATTTGTCACGTGTTATAAAATTTCGATAAAATTCCTGAATGTTTTCTACGAATTTAATAAAATTTTGTTTATTTTAACTGCTTTTTGCTTCATCGAAAGCAAATTACCATTAAATCAATAAGAAAAGATTTGAAATTTTGAATATTTCCAAAGCAGTTTCTGCATCAAATTGCAACTGTGCAATTGATTTTTCAGCTTGGAAATGATCATTTTAAGGCAAACATTGAAATAATATTCCAATCTTTGACCAAATAACGTCTGTCAAGAATAAGTATTCTTAAACCCCAAATTACAACCAAATAAAAAATCAATTTTTTTTTCAAAAAACAATAAAAATCGAGGTCATATGTTTCCTTAAACCTATAGTTATTTATTTCCAGAAAGCCGAGTAAGAGAATTGGAGACGCTGAGTTTTGAAAACACTTCAAATTTGTGCCCAGAAAAATTGACCCGTGGTCTGAAAATTACTGCTTTGACCAGAAAAATTGTGATAACAGGGAGAAAAACTTGAAATTCGTGCCAAGAGTGGCAGAAGATCTTAAAGTGCCGCTTAACTATTAACGACTTTAGTTTTTTATTTATTCATCACTTGGAATACACAAACAACAAGCAAATCGTAAACAAGACGCTCTCATTACATTATAACCTCATATCTAACTTCACCGCAATTTTCCAGCGGGACAAAACCGGGAGTTAAAAGCACCACTGATATGATGCGGTTATAAAATGGAGAATGAAACCACCCATGATAACACCCGAGACAAAACTCGCATTTGTTTATTCACTCTGCTTCAACTTTAAGTGTCCACCAAGACGAATACAAATGATTCATTCTCCCAAATGACTTAAATAATTCGGAACGATGCGTTTTTATGCTCAATTATGAATCAAAACCTAATTCTTCTCACAAAAATATTTTAAATTTTTTTTATCTACAATCGAACCTCATTATAATGAATTACAAAATTTAGGAAAATCATTAGTTAAAATAGGTTTTTGTTATAACCAAAACTACAAGTACCGGTATTACACTAAGTTTGATCAATTTCTTCTATTAATCAATTTACAATTTAAACAGTTTGACAATTTAATTTGAAACGTAACTTTTAAGTTCACATTTGATTGTCAATACAACGTACCGTATTTTCTCAAATAATGCTTGGGTGTTTTAGCATTGTTTTTAGCAATAATAATGCTAAAATTGACATTCAACACCTTTAAAAAAATATTAAAATATGGAAAGGTTTTGGGAAAATATAAATTTTGCAAAGGAGCACTATTTGAGAAAATACGGTAATTTACGTTACAAAGTTGAGTTTGCTTACGTTTCTATAACAACTCTGCTATATTGGAAATTCGTGATAGTAAAAATTTAACCAACGGAAATCGTAAATCAAAATCAAAATCTCAAATTTCATCGTTATAACGAGGTTGGCTAGTTCTCTGACTTGCTTAAATTCATGAACTTGCACCCAGAGTGAAACAAGGGACTCATCTGTATCGATTCATCCAAAAGAAAAGAAAAACCAAGAGCACAATTCATCTCCCAAAAGCTTTCATTACACGCATTCGGGGGCAAGAGGCACGAAACGACTAAACATCTACGAGAACCATGGGAGGAAAAAAAAACACTTGACCACTTCTCCCGCCGCGTCCCCTCCTGAACGAGCAACTTACGACTCTCCCTGAATCACGGTGTCAACCGACGACCGGCCAAACGGCCGCTGGAGCTCCCAACGCGCGCATTGCACGCAGCCTCCTCCCGCGAGAAGTGGGGATCGCTTACCTGCCAAACAGGCGACGAGGAGAAGCCGAACTCGCGGCATGACTGAGGGACGGGGCCGCGAACACGTGAAGGGCGGCCGCCCCGGTGCGAAACAGCCGTTGCAGACGCAGAGTTGTGTACTCCGAGCGAGAGAACGGGAAAGTCGAGGCTCTCCGATCGAGTTACGGAGCTCGTGTTGAAGCGCCACGCTCTCGTCCGACGACTGAATTGAACTGAAATGACTCGCTGAGCTTGGCTTCGCCGCACTGCTCATCGATCGATGACACGTGAGCAGCGGCGCTTCAGTCGCTGCAATGGGCTGCGAGCGTTGCCGAAAGGCGTGCACCTGAGTTCGACCCTTTATTTATTTCGCTATGTCTAGATGTGGGTGTGGAGTGGGGTTGATCCACAGAAGAGGAGGGTGGTAACTAATTGTATAATACATTACTGCCAATAGAACCTCGGTATAATAAAGTAAGAAATTCGATGAACATTGTATAGTTCGAGTTGTGACTAAAGATGCGTTTTCACATACCGGTACGTGATTTTTGATGTTCGTGTGATGAAAATACACACATTTTGCAAAACTGACCATTTTCACTTGCACGAGCTCAACAATGCGAGCAATTTTATGATGCAAAAACAAATCTCGGCGCTCCTGTTTGTTCTAGTAAACTGCTGACATTCCAGAACGAGAAAATCTCTCGCCTAATACTATGTGACAAGTAAAAACTAATCAAAATTTAAAATTTAACAACAAATCGCATTAAAAACTAGTGAGTGTGAAAATACTTGCGCAAATAATTGTTTTGTTTGCTGTTTTATTGTACTACACTACAAAGTGCAAGCAAATAATTTTTCTTGCACAAGTTTGGAAATGAAAATGCAGCTTTAGGTCTTTAAGACTAAAATAGCACTTCGTTATAGAAAAGTTCTACCCGTATTTAAATTCAGCTAAAATCAGTAAAACATTTATGAAATTGATTAGGCTGAGACTGAAATTCCTCAAGTTGCGAATGAAAGCGATTAAAATACCATATACCATTGAATTTAATTAAATATTCTGAAATGTTCAATGTAGCATTGTTTCCAGATGTATACACCATAACAAATAAATATTACATTTCCAATACTAGTGGACACTGTTTCCTAGCAGTATTGCATTTTTCAACGCGTGTTTAAAGTATCGCCATTTTAAGACATTTTGTAGTTTCCCAATTACACAACAAGAACAGAAATTCCAAGTTTCTTATGAATGACCACATGACTCATCGGAAATCCATTCTGTTTTTTATATCACTGCAGAATCCAACGTCACTGCAGTTCCTTTCACCAACCTCCATCTCTTTAGGGTATAATCTAGAAATTTTACTAATATAATCTACACATTCTGAAATGGCGCCACTTGACATTACGTGTACATCCCCAGAACGTTTCGAGATAACGTTCTGTTGTGACTTATAAAATATACCGTATTAACCCTGTATCTTGTGTTAACATTCTGCACATATCACCATACATTCGAGTTAGTTACACATATTGAGTTCAATTCATTACCGATTCTATGCATACGAATTTACTTAACTCAAGTTGAAACCAACTTGAGAAACTGGATGCAAAAAATGTGTAAATTTTCATTTAAACCAATTTAAATAATAAACGAAACCACTTAGTAAATAAAAAAATAGTAAAGTATTTTATAACTGTACCTTAACATGCCGATCTTCTAAAACTGCTTCTTCGATCTTCTAAATCCACTTCTCCCATCAAACTTTCACTTCAAGCCATTGAACCCATTGCCTCAATATTGTCTTTAACTTTCGCCAGTTAATGTTTTCTTTTCAACCACTTCAATCCAACCTTTAAAGAAAAAAAATTAAAAAATAATAAAATAAATCTACTGATAAAGACCTTAAGAACACCCAAGTACTTTCATATAATTTTAACACTTTCTTACAATCCAATTTCATCACCTCCCAACACCAAAAACCAGAAAAAAACATCAACAATAAAAAAAAAACTTAAAACCAAACCAAACCAAACCAAAACACAAAAATTATAATTTTAACCCTACCCTAAAAACATAATTAACAAAAATCCATTTCCACAAACTCTAGATTTTTTATCATCCCTGCAATAACAACAATAAGCAAAGCCAAGTCAGAGACTGGTTAATCCTGAAAGAGGGTTAAAACCCACACACAAGAGATTCGACTTCAGCTCCAGTAGACTTAAGGGGTCATAACTCTTTGCTGACAACGAATTGCGAAACACACCATCGACTAGGACGGCCCCTGCTGAGATAACTCATCATTATGACCTGGGGCGGATTAAGGCATCGACTCCTTCCCAAATGCTCCAACTGACTCGACTGGATGTAAATCCTTTGGAGACATCACTGAACTCCAGCGCTAATTGTAATGCAAAAAAGCCGACTTTTATGTGTTTACAGCTATTTTTTAAGGGAAAGGGGTAGGGGTAGGAGTGGGGGTGATTCATTGAGTTGGTTTTAGTTGCTGTTATCGATTGATGAGTGCAGAAAAGGGAAAAAAGAAAGATTTACACACGAATAAGCAAAATAAATGCTGGGTTTAATGGAAACTTGGATGGATGTAGTGCACTTAAAAGGTTAAAAATTTATGAGGAAGTGACCACTGGTGACAGGATTGGTAGTTAAAATTTAAACTGGTTGTTTACAATGGTTTTTATTGATTAAAGTTGGTTTGAATTTTTTCGGATAAAACAATAAGGTAAAGGTAAAGTTAAAATAAAGACAAATATTTCTTGTAAATTGTTTTTGTTTTTATTATGTAATGACAGTTTAGGTATTCAGTCCCCAAGACATTTGAGTTGATGTAGCTAAATGAATTATAAGACGTAACAACAGGATATAATATTGGCGTTTTGCTTGTCATTTTGGATGTCATGATTGTCTTTGTGATTATTGCAATGGCACTTGAATCCAGAATGCATCATTCTGCTATATTGCGTTACAGTAATTTCATGTTAGTTTATGTTTGCCATTTATTTAATTGTATGTTTGAATTTTTTTTAATTAATATATGTGATGTACAGATCGAACCTCACTAAGACAAACGCAAAAACTATCAATGAATTGATTCGTTAGAACGAGGATTCGCAATGCCGAGATTCGTTTATAACGAATTCATTCGTAATCACCGATTAAACGGCACTTTAATTGTAAATACAATTGAACCCCGTTATAACAAACCCACAATGAAAACTGTCATCTATAACAGAGTCGTTCGAAATCCCGATTTTCGATCTTTTGTTAGAAATTTCGCTATAATAAACTCCCATTACAATCGAACTCCGGTATAATGTACACGTCTATAACAGAATCCTCGTTATAGCGAACGATTTTGAAATCGCCGTGTATGTCAATCCTATTCTAATTCGTCTCGATATAACGAACAAATTTTTCGGTTCCTTGAGCTTCGACTGTATAACAAAAGCCTCGTTGTTAACAAACGTAATTTTCGAGATTTTTGTAACGAGAAGTTTCTTATAATACAATTTTGCCGGAAATGGCCATCACATTATATGACGTAATAAACGTCGCATTAATGTTTATTCAACTACAAATTGCGTAATAAACATTACCAGAATGTCTAATTCGTTATTTCGTAGTTGCATTTTTGTTGTTTTTGTTATTAATGGCCCCCAAAACAAATCGAGACAACTCATTACAATAAAATATTTCGTTATATATTGGAGAAAACTCGATGCAAGAAAGTAATTTCGTTATAACGGAGAACTGATACAATGAAAATCGCTTTACCGAATATATTATTTTATTTGGTCCCCTGAGTTTCATTATAACGAAATTCGAGCGATTACTTTGAAATCATAAAACTTCACTTTAATTTAACAATTTTAATCAATTTTCAGATATCACTGACAAAATCACTGCAATTGAAAATCCAAGAAGTGTCAGATAACGCAGTGAAAACCCATCAAAAATTTAAACACCTATTTTATACATGACTCTCATTTATAATTCACCTGATGGGACATGTTATTAGAAGGCAAAAACTAACAACCAGATTCAATCGTTAATTCTAAAAAAAAAAAAAATTGATAAAAAGTCAGAATTTGTAACTTCACTTCTCATAACAACTTTAAAACGCCCATTTTCACATCCAACTTGCAAAACTTCATTTTAACAGTAGCAATAAATAATTCACCGAAAAACTTCTCCACTTATATATTTCTCAGAAAATTGTCTGAGGAATTTCTAATATTAGTTGATAAAAATCTTTTTATATATAAGTCCGATTCATACATTCCACTGAAAAATAGCGCGGGCGTTTTATTTGAGGCCATCAAATTCCAATTTTGTTTCTTTTCCATCCGAACGAGCTCTAAACAACGCCATTTAAGATGGTGACATATCCAATTCTCGCCATAAATTACATTTACAACTTCTTTCAACTCGTACTAGAAGTTCCTCTTCCAATATCATTCCGCGCCGAGTTCACAAACCCTACTCTCGCTTGTCCATCAACTTGCAATTGCGTTCATTCAAAAGTACACGTCTACACCGATAGGTGTCGCTATCCTTCAAACTGATTTACCATAGGAAATAGCCGCTCTCAATTTACATGCGACTTGGAAAAAAATGAAATAAAAAAATGAGTAAAACTTACAAGCCAATTTGGTAGTGATTTGTTTTGTTTGAACTCGATATTGAGACATCTGGTGGCAAAAAGTCGAACTCGGAGTATTTCTAAAATGTGAAATTTGGTGTAATTGTATTATATTTTGTGAATTATTGTTTCCATGTTATAAAAGTTTTATTAATGTCGTATGATGACTTATTTGTGTCATAAAAGTTCTAAATTAATGTTTTCTCGATAGTTTTGGTTATTTAAATCTAGGACCACACAGAGATAGGCCGTGTCTAGTCCCGTAGATAATGGTCCTAGTTTAAATGTATGCTATAACAAATATCTGAACTTAAATTGAAGTAAATGTGTTTACCTGTATAGTATATGTTCCTAAATTTCGTTTCGATACCATTTCTGGGCTTAAAGTTGTAAAACACAGTCGTTTAATAGGAGTTGTTGTATCGGTCGTTGTTTTCCCTAATCGCCATCATCGCCATCTTTGCTTCTTGTATTCTTGTTGCGCCATCTGACGGTAACGAGTAACAACGCTTTTAGGTAAACATACAGTAAATACTAAACTACATTTTTCTGTTTTCTTGTAAAATCAGATCAATTTGTTACGTTTTATTTTAAAAACAATATCATTACGTGTTTATCAATAGTTTGGATACTAGGTTTTTATGAAATATTTGAAATGGTTTATTAATGATGGGCATTGCAAGTTATAACACATTGTTTCAATACAAACTAAATACTTTAAAAAGTTTTGAAACTTTATTAAATTAAATTAAGTTGTTGAATTTACAAACAATGCTGAACTAAAAACTAGTTTCATTAACTTACAACTTAGACCGCCACTTCTTAAACGTCGACATCTGGCGGTAGACGGCGGAATTAAACCGCTTTTATTTCGCTGTTGAAACGGATAAATCACTTACGTCTGTAATTACCTTCTTAAAAAGTTTTAAAACCTGCGATGTTATTAAAGAAACCACTTACTTTTCGAAAATTTTTTCCTCTTTCGTTTCGCCATTGTCGCGAGCGCCGTTAAAATTACAAATCTCGGCGAATTTTTTTCCCTCTTTCAACACCCAGCAATAAGAGGAAATTGCAGTCTTTATTACCACGTGTGTGCAGTCGAAGGAAAGGCATAAATTAAGGAAGAGAAGAATACATTTGCATATTCATCTTTTGCTCCCACTACTTCATATTCAGACAAATAAAGCCGCTTAAAAATTCATGACATCATCCGCATTCTAATAAATTTTCCTCCCACAATAATGATGAGAAAAGACACTCAGCAACCAACATCCAATTCCATTTACATTTTAAATTGACTATTTTTTCTGAAAGAAAAAAAAAATTTAAAGAATATAAAATTTTTTTTTTTTTTTTTAATTTTTTTTATTTTCATCAAAAATTATCACCGTATTTGTGATTTGAATGCGGAAAAAGACGAAATTGATCGAGGAATCCATTAAGATATTAGGACGCCAATTTAATTAAAAAGATCTGTTTGTGATGTGAGAATTTTTTTTTTTTTAATGTTTGAGACAAGAAATTTTTTTTTTAAGAGGATAAGAAAAATAAAGTCTTGTTAGGAGTTAAAATGTTAGAGATTAATTTTTTTTTTTTTTTTTTTTTTTAGAGGTGATGATCGACGTTTGGAATGAAAAGATGAACGAGAAAGAGCGAGATTAGGTGTTGTTTGTCTGCGGCTTGCCATCTATTGGGAATTACAAGAAATGATGGA
>JAQFZP010002634.1:0-12873 GCA_034695745.1 Geophilus truncorum | reverse complement strand
AATACTATCCGTGGTGTATGTTCTGTGTTAGCCTACACGTTCGAAATCATGGAGGTTGACAACGATAATACTGGATCTACCTTCCTGATTAGCAACATTCCAGTAATGAAAGTTGCAAATGATGTCGAAACAGTAATGTTTTTAAATAGAAATAATTAATTTACGATCGTAGAGTGTAAGATTTTTAAAATCCTTCCTTAGGGCTATGAAACCGCGCAACTTGTGCCGGTATCGTCGACTAAAAATAATTTAAGAAGTTTGGCTTTAGCTGTAGCGACAGGAACGCCGATTCTTCTACAGGGGCCGATTGGATGTGGCAAAACGGCTCTAATTGAACACCTTGTCAAAATTACTGGTCGGAAAAGTGCAAAAAAATTCATCAAAGTTCAAATAGGGGATCAAACCGATTCGAAATTACTTCTGGGAACATACTGTTGTACAGATATCCCAGGAGAATTCAATTGGCAGCCCGGAAGTCTGACGCAGGTGCGAATGAAATGTTTTTAATTTTTTTTTTCTTTCTTTCGGTCTTCTTATTTTATTTTGTATGGTTCAGGCTGTCATGAATGGATGGTGGATTTTGCTCGAGGACATTGATTTTGCTCCCATGGATGTGCTGTCCATCTTAGTTCCCTTATTAGAGTCTAAAACGCTTCTGCTGCCTGGAAATGGAGGCCAAATTAAAGCTGCAAATGGTTTTCATTTATTTGCAACTCAAAGGTGATTTACAAGTATAGAAACTCGTGAGTTTTTAATTTTAATTAATTTTATATATTCTAGGATTTCGTCAAGTGGGTTAAAGATTCACCAGTCTGCTCAAGCTGGTAGCGGCATTATTGAAAAGTTGTGGACAAAGTTGAGCGTTCAACCGCTGTCGCCGTCAGAACTAGAAGAAGTAAAAAAATAAAATATATATATTTAATATATTAAAAACATTTTTAAAATCGATGATTTTGTAAAAATAGGTTATCAAAGAAAAATGGCCAGCGTTGACTCAAATTATAAAACGAATCATAGAAGTGTATTTTATGTTTTCGTCTGGTCAGCACGAAACTTCCATCCAAAACGAAGAGCTTGTCAACGAAGACAGTGTCGCACAATTTTTATTTAAAGATGGACGACTCATCTCGACTCGAGATCTATTTAAATGGTGCGAGCGAATTTCAGTTGACTTCAATATATCGTCGTCTTCTATTAAAGTTTTTCAAGAAGCTCTCGATTGCTTCTGCGGCTCCATTTCGAAATCACACTTTCACATCCCAATCGCGACGGAAATTGGAGCTAGATTCAACATTACAAAAGCCAAAGTAAAACTAGTTCTCTGATTTTCTGGAGTGTGTTATGATTGTATTCCTTTTATCGTTCATTTTAGGCTGAATTCTTTTGTACGAACTACAAAGCAGATTTTACGTCGACGGCAAAAAAAGTCATCGTCGGCAGAGGGAGTCTGGCAAAGAAAAACAAAGACGACGACATTGCTACTATGTAATTTATCTTGATGATATAACAATTTACTGAATAATACTTTATTATCTTTTCTTTTATTTTATTTTATTTTCAGACCATCTACAAGTCAGTTTTCCTTCACTCGACCATCGATTAATCTTCTAGAAAAAGTTTTGGTTGCTGTTAACAATAAGGAACCAGTACTTTTGGTCGGAGAAACTGGCACCGGGAAAACGTCCACGGTGCAATTTGTTGCGCAACAAACTGGCCGGAAACTTACGGTCATCAACATGAATCAGCAAAGCGACAGCACTGATCTACTGGGCGGCTTTAAACCGATAGAACTCAAACGCATCGTAGCACCACTTCGCGAAGAATTCGAAGAAATTTTTTGCTCTAGTTACAAAAGAGAGGAAAACAGCAAGTTTTTGAGTCATATTCAAATGTGCATGAACAAAGAACGATGGAACGACTTGTTCAAGATGATGACGCATTGCGGGAAGAGATATCAATCCAGAATAAGCACTTCTAGGAAACTCAGGGACAAGTGGACTGAATTTTGCGAAAAGGTTCAGCATTTGCAGATACAGTTTAAGCGCAGTGCGAATGCTTTGGCTTTTTCGTTTATAGAGGTATTAAAAGCAAAATTACTGTATTTATTTTTAGTTTATTAAATCATTTATATTTATTTATTTATTTATTTATTTATTTATTTATTGTTATTAATTTTTAGGGAAGTTTGGTTAAAGCGATTCGCGAGGGTCACTGGCTTCTGCTAGATGAAATCAATTTAGCAGCGCCTGAAACTCTCGAATGTTTGAGTGGATTGCTTGAGAGTAACAGCGGTTCGGTTTTACTGCTCGAAAAAGGGTTAGTCATTGTTTATTTGCTACAAAAAGAAATCTAATTTTTTTTTCTAATTTAGGGACGTCGAACCTGTACCGCGACATAAAGATTTCCATTTATTCGCGTGCATGAATCCAGCTACTGACGTCGGGAAGAAAGATCTTTCGCCGGGACTTCGTAACCGATTTACTGAATTCTTCGTTTCTGAATTGGAAGATAAAAACGACTTGCAGATATTGATAGCCGATTATTTGAGAGGATTGGCTCTAACAGCAGCACAGTTGATGAACTTAGTGCAATTTTACCTGGAAGTTCGGCAATTAGCAAAGGCCAAGCTGCTCGATGGAACGGGGCAGAAGCCGCATTATAGTTTGCGGACGTTGTGCCGGGCTTTGAGTTACGCTGCGACAAATACACATGGAAGCGTTAAAAGATCCCTATACGAAGTACATCCACTTATTATTATTTAAGAGTTAAATTTTAATTTTTTTTTATTTCTTTTAGTCGTTTTGCTTGAGTTTCCTCACGCAACTGGATGGACCATCACACGAAATTGTCAACAAGTTGATATCGGGGCTGATACTCGGCAAGAGTAACGTTCGAGCCATGTTGAATCAGCCGTTGCCCAAACCCGCGAATGGGAATTTTATCTGCGTAGAGGGTTACTGGATCGCGCAAGGAGATTTGCAACCATCGACTGCCGATCACTACATTTTGACCGACACAGTGAGGAAAAACCTTCACAATCTAGCTAGGATTATTGCGGCAAAGTAATCATCGACAATTTTATTCAAGAAAATATTGATTCTAGTATTTTATTTTGCTTAAAGGAAACATCCCGCATTGCTGCAAGGAGAAACATCTGTAGGGAAAACGAGTTTGATTTCGTACATTGCGAAATTGACCGGAAACAACTGCGTCAGAATCAACAATCACGAGTTCACCGATCTGCAAGAATACGTTGGATCTTATGCATCTGATCACAGCGGGAAATTGGTGTTTAAAACGGGAGTTCTAGTCGACGCCATGAGGATGGGACACTGGATCATTCTGGACGAACTGAATTTAGCACCGTCCGAGGTGCTGGAAGCTCTGAATCGAGTGTTGGACGACAACAGAGAACTGTTCATCACCGAAACGCAGGAAACGGTATCCGCGCACCCGAGGTTTATGCTATTTGCCACCCAGAATCCAGCTGGACAGTACGGCGGTCGAAAAGTGCTGTCGCGTGCATTTAGGAATCGGTTTATAGAGCTGCATTTCAACGAAATCCCATCTCGAGAGCTGGAAATCATTCTTCACAAACGGTGCTCGGTTTCCCCGACTCACTGCAAGAAATTAGTAGCCGTTATGCTGGAATTACAAGTAATTTTGAATTGCAGAGAAAGAAATATTTTTCTGTTTTATTTTTATTTATTTGTATTTATTTTTTTAGGCTCGGCGAAAGGAAACCAGCGTCTTCGCTGGCAAGCAAAGCTTTATTACGTTGCGGGATTTGTTTCGATGGGGTGAACGGTACAAACAAGCCACAGTACCGGACAATGAGTTGTACGACTGGAACCAACATTTGGCAGACGAAGGATATCTGCTTTTGTCCGGTCGAAGTCGTCGAAAAGAGGATGATACGCTGATCCGAAATGTTCTTCATAAACATTTGCGTCGAATCGTTGATCCGGATAAACTCTACACACTCAACGAAAACACGTCGCCTGTAACCAAGTATTTATTGGAAGAAGTTCTGACGAGCAAAACGCCGGGATTCAAGAACGTTGTTTGGACGAGCAATATGAGGCGCTTGGCCTTGTTAGTGGGTAAAACCATCCAGTTCAAGGAACCCGTGTTGCTGGTCGGAGAGACCGGAAGCGCGAAAACGACCATTTGTCAAATGCTGGCAGTCATCGCTAAAAAGACATGTCACATTCTCAATTGCCACATGCATTCGGAAAGCGCGGATTTTCTCGGTGGGTTGAGGCCGGTTCGTCACCAAGAAAACACGAAAAAGCAGAAGTTGTTCGAGTGGGTCGACGGACCGCTAGTTAAAGCCATGCTCATGGGATCGTATTTCCTCGCCGATGAGATTTCTCTTGTCGAAGACTCAGTTCTCGAGAGATTAAACAGTGTGTTGGAATCGGAACAGACATTGCTGCTCGCCGAAAAAGGCGCTTGTGACGGAGAAGTCGAATGCATGGTTGCCAAACCCGGGTTTCACTTTATGGCCACCATGAATCCTGGTGGAGACTATGGGAAAAAAGAAGTAAATATTGTTTTATGATAAATGGCTATTAATGATGCTAATTTTTTGTTTGTTTTGTTTAAAGCTCTCACCTGCACTTCGTAACCGATTTACTGAGATTTGGTGTCCGGGCGAGCAAAACTACGATGAATTATTGCAAATCATAAGACACAATCTCGACCAAGATGTGTTTCAAGGACCGTTGAATGATGACAACAGAAATGTGCTTGGGAAAAAAATCTTAGCATTTATAGACATGTTTAACAAGAACTCGATTGGGCAAAAGTAATTTTATTTGATTTATTTATTCGCTAATACTTTATTTGGTTTTAATTTTTAATTTTTTTTTTTTTTTTTTTTTAGTAATAAACCCAATATTCGTGATATTTTGTCATGGGTTAATTTCATCAATATCACGACAAATTGGAATAAGATGCCTGTACTTGCAGCCTTTGTTCACGGAGCACGTTTAGTGTTCTTGGATTCGATCGGATCGAGTTCTGTTGGAATCATCAGCCAAAACGATAGAATTATGGTGAAGCAAAAGTGCATCGAATTCCTCTTTGACCAAATGGAACAAATATACGGATCTGCAGCTACCGCCGAAATTTTTGCACTTTTCGAAAACCAAAAGAAGGAAAAGACAGCAGTGCATTTGGACGGAAAGCAGTTCGGCATTGACCCCTTTTATATATTGAAAGGGCCTGTCGCAAGTGAAAGTTTGCTTGGAATTTTCACTATTAGTTCGCCATCGTCTTTCCTCAACGCTACACGCTTGCTTCGAGCGTTACAAATCGATAAGCCAATTTTACTGGAAGGATCGCCTGGTGTCGGAAAAACGAGTCTGATCGCAGCTTTAGCCAAAGCTAGTGGACATCAATTAATACGGATCAATTTATCAGAGCACACGGTAAAAAAATATTATTTGAAGTAAAAAATAAATTATTATTTTTTTTTTGAAATTAAAAAACGTAAAATATTTTTAGGATGTTTCGGACTTGTTTGGTGCCGACTTGCCCGTAGAAGGTGGAAATCGTGGACAGTTTGCCTGGCGAGACGGACCTTTCTTGACAGCCATGAAGTCCGGCGATTGGGTTGTCTTTGACGAAGTAAAGCTCTATTTTAACAATTTAATCATTTAAGAGTTGCAATGCTGATTTTTTAAAATGAACTTTAGATGAATTTGGCGTCTCAATCTGTGTTGGAAGGCTTAAATGCATGTTTGGATTATCGAAAGGAAATTTACATTCCCGAACTAGGACTCAATTTTTACATCGGAGACAAGGCAAAAGGGTGCGAGACTAGGATATTTGCTTGCCAAAATCCCTTGAATCAAGGAGGCGGTCGGAAAGGGTTACCCCGTTCGTTCCTCAATCGCTTTACCAAAGTTTACATGGAGCCCTTGACAATGGCGGACCTGCAATTCATAACCCACGCGATGTTTCCTCATTTGTCCAAAGACTGCGTAACGAAAATAACAGAATTCAACGAAGAGGTGATTAAAATTTAAGCCGATTACAAATAAAAATTTTTAATTTTATTGATTTAAAAAAAAAATACTAATTAGATCTACGAAGAGGTCGTGGTTGATAAACAATGGGGTCAAAGAGGAGCACCTTGGGAATTCAACTTGCGCGATGTTTTCCGCTGGGCTGATTTGATAACTCAGCAAGAGGTATTAGTCATTAGCAATTACAGTAATTAAAATATGAAAATCATCAATTGACATCTCGACTAATAAATTTTTCAGACCGACTTGGACGAAATCGGTACTCACGTAGCTGTAGTGTACCAGGAGCGCTTTAGAACCAACGCTGATCGATTGTTGGTAAGAATTATGAATTTTAAAGAGTTTTTAAGTCTCACAGTCGACGATGAGTTGCAACTCATCGAATTAATAGGGCGCATCTGGCGCGATTTAAAATTCCATTTTGATGCAAATAATTATAAATTGCCACTCATGCACTTTAGTAAAAGATTAACGCGCTTGAAAGCGAAGTTTGCACGTTTTACTGCCGTTCAGGTGCGCGAAGAGCGTGATTCCAGCACTCGACTATTTATGATCGAAATTTTTAAACCATTATTTCAAATAATATATCGGGATTTTTATTCTATATTTTGCTAAATAAAAATAATCATTTTTCTGCAGGTAAACGAGTTATTTCGAAAAATTTTCGGTCCGGGAGATGCATTGAGAAGCAAAGTCGCTCGCGTGTTTATCAACGAATCTCTCCTTCAAATTGGAAGTGCTTGTATACCGCGGTGCCCCTCTGCGTCTTCAATAGACCCTGATTCAACTTTATCTACCACACAATACCTGCTTCTACACCGGCAATTGTCGACTCTCGAATCCATCACGACTTGCCTCCAAAGGGGCTGGATGCCTATTCTGGTATTAATACCTTTAATCAGCTACAAAAACAACAACAATAAATCACCTTTTTCTCGTCAATAATTCCAGGTGGGCAACAAATCGAGCGGCAAGACGTCTCTCGTTAAATTATTGGCGCTGCTATCTGGTCACGAATTACAGATCTTAACTCTAAATTCAGCGACTGACACTATAGACTTGCTGGGAGGATTTGAACAAGTAAGCGCCATTTTTTTTAATTTTTTTTTTAAATATTTTTAAAAAAATTTTTTGGTCGTGTAAAGTTTTGGGTAATAACGTTGCATCAATCAATGTGAAAGTAAAATCG
This sequence comes from Geophilus truncorum, assembly GCA_034695745.1. Lineage (NCBI taxonomy): Eukaryota > Metazoa > Arthropoda > Chilopoda > Geophilomorpha > Geophilidae > Geophilus > Geophilus truncorum. The sequence goes on along the minus strand of JAQFZP010002634.1, from coordinate 5,649 downwards.
CTGGATCATCAGCTTGAGTTGACAGCAGCGATAAAAGCGCTGCCGAAAATGGGTTTTACGCTGGGATTATCTGAGCGCGTGAATTTTCGCACGGGTTTATAGGAAAATGCAGATCCCCGGCCGAGGTATCGTGCAGAGATGAGATCTTAGGATGACAACAACAGATATTTGCAACTTGTGTAAACACGGGCCGAAATTCAAGCGAAGTTAATAACAGTGCGAATTTAAGACAGTTTTGAGAGATAATGGGTGTGTTGTTAATACTTAGAGAGCTTTTAACTTAGGCTTTGTGCCAAGTTATTATCAATATGGCAGTGAGAGGCTTTTCAGCAACAGGCAGTAAGAGGGCAATTTCGAGTTACTATCTTGTGCTCGCATCGCAAGAGTAATATGTTACGAACATCATGTTTAAGCTTTAATGAGCTATCATATTTCGTTTGTTATAGTGACACTGTATCGTCACTGCGATGCCGAAAGGCAGTAGTTCGATTTCGCATAAAATCCTTTTTCGTTTTTCTTACCAAGTCTCTTTGCGATCAGTCGAAATAATTCCACTTTGGAATTTCCATCACGATAATTTAGATGCGATAGGTGAGAAGTAAATACTGCATTCCAGTTCCAGTGACTTTAAATGAAGTTAAAGCCTCGTTTTAAAGTTGGGTAGGTTGAAATTTCTCTTCCGGTAAAGGGCATGAATAAAAGAAACATGAATTCGTGATTAGTAGGCCAAGAGGGAAAGCTCGGTAACCACTGAGAAACCAAAACAACCCGGTCTTTTGCTACTGACTAATTAATTAGGTGCGTGTCCTTCGGGCGCATGACCACAAGTTGAAAATAAAGTCGGGTTATAAAATTTAAGCCCTTTTTGATGTCTCTTTATCCACGTGTGGAAATCCCCACACTTTTCTGTCGTTTCTGAAGGAATTAAATCATAAAATGTGAAATCAATATTTTTTTTGAGTAGGGTGGGTGAAGGTGTGTGAGGGTGTGTATAGATTACACAAGATGGGACTTAATTTTATCTGAAATCTCATTTTCATATCATTGTTGCCATTGGTATAAAAACGATGTTCGGTTGCGAGAAGAGAGAAGAAAATCTTTTGAAATCTCGTTTGAAAAAGACCCATAAAGACATCCCCAGCCATCAGATATTGGGAAAGCAATTTTAGTAGCATGCTCACTCAGTACTTTAAAGCGAGAAGGGTGTTGTGCGGAGGAGAAAGATGCTATCAGTAAATAGTGGGAATTTCAGCTTGAAAGACGAGAAAAATCTAGCGAAATAATACAGTTTCTTGATGATTTAACACTCGCAAGCAGAAATGAATTTACATGTTAATTGGTTTACGCGATTAAACATTCAGTTGATTCAATCATTAGACGTAAACCACCAGGTGAATTATTCTGCTGCTAGCTGCAATGAGAATACACATCTAGAATAAATAACCTCATTATTTTTGCACATAATCATAAGTGGATTTAGCAAAACTGGCAAAGTCAATTTCTCCCGCATGAATTTACTGGGACTATTTGGCCAACGGACTTAAGCTCGCGTATTAAAGCAAACGTGGCAGCAGTTAAAGGATGAGATTTGTGCCACTTCTTCGTTACGGGCAAATTGGTGGACTACGTTCGCCGTGGCGCGGCTCGGGATTTCGTAATGCTTGCAATAGCTTAAACAAGGTTCACACATTTGTTCACACTTGTAGTAGAAGTAGTAAGTACAAGTAGACTTAAGAAATGTATAGTAAACAGTTACAGTTCTACGTCTACTTACAACTTCTACTGTATGTGTGAATCTAGCTTTACAGCTACTTAAACAGACTAATTATAAAGTACTAGAAGTCCAGATCTGAAGCAGATCAACTGCACACAGTCGAGTCATCTCGAGATTAGGCAACACCGCTCTCGATTGGCCGGCGCTGAGTGGTGGCGTGGTCGCATGGCTTACTTCAAAAATGATTTTGAAGTAAATAGTAAGTGTTGATTTTCAATTTCGCAGTGACTTGCAGCTACTGCTGTTTCTTTCCCAATTCTTGCGTATAAAGTTTGCACCAGTTTTTTTTTTTTTTTTTTTTTTTTTTTTTTTTTTTTTTTTTTTTTTTTACTCCGCTTATCGATTACAACAAGCCACCGTCGTCTTGCAGCAAGTTTCAGAAGAAGGTTTTTGCTAATGATGGGTTGTTAGAAATTTCGACGTTTTGAGGGTACGGTACATAAAGAGTTTAAGGTCACCAACAGCTGCTTTGGCCGCACGCAATATGTCACATAACTCACAAGTCAGATTATTAAATCACACAACCACAATTTGATAATTCTGTAAATGAAAGGATAGATTGTTGCTTAAGGTTGCCATATGCAGACTACTACGCAGAAGATTCAGTTGAAAAGAGAAAGACCTTTCTCATTAATAGTTATTGGCAGTCGGTTTAACTCGATCAACAGGAAGCGAGTGGATGGCAGCAGATAGGCATTAGAGACTGCGAGTTCACGCATAGATTTTTCGGCGCGGTAGATTGGTAGAGACCAAGCGATGATGCGTTAGCGGCAAATGGTATGACCAAAGTGAATGCATGATGAATTAAGTTCGGTCTCGGGGCATCGATCCAGGTGCACTTCTTTGAAAAGAAGAAAACGACGGAAGGTGTTTGGATGTTATAATTTTAAGATGAATGGCTTCATCGAGATTCGACGTGAGTTAAGGGCACTTAGGGTTATAAGTTTGTGGAGAGGATTTTAGCACTTACTTAGAAGAATGTGGGCTTGCAATAGCACTTGGTTCATGCGTCACTAGACAATGTTATTTGCGGTTGAAATCCGGGAACGGAGCCTTTTCCGTTCGTGAAGAGAATTTGGTGGCTCTACTTTCATTGATCCCTAAGAGATCTCTGAAGTCTTTGCTTCTTTACCAAAGCAAGATGGATGGCTTGTTTCATATCAGGGATGTTTGTGTTTTCTTTTCTGCTTTTTATTTAACTTTTTTTTTTTTTTTTTTAAAGTAGAGTTAAAAAGAAAACAACATGTTTGGAATATGAAATGCAGTTTTATTGATCCTTAAACAACAACAAACATTTTTAGTTCACCAACTTGTCTATTATTAATTGTTTTCCGGCTTAATCTGATGACGTTGTGGGGGTTTTGTTTGCTTTAACCATTCTTAAAGATGCTGGAAAGAGATACTAAAAGCTGCTTTAGGCTACAACAATCATACGAAAGCATGAGATTTACGGATTAAGCCTGCTAAGGTTGAAATAATAAATTGCTGGGCAACTGCAATTGCAAAACATGCTGACGAGTAAACAAATTATTCCCCTAGGGTTAAATTGTTGCAATTAAATGTGGATTTAAGAACTAATTCCCCCGAGTTGGCAATTGATTGAAAATGGAAACTTCTGACAGCATCAGTATGGTCACTATCACTGGAGGATACAGATACAGATAGCTGGAAGCTTCCTTCTAACCCCTTGGGAGAGGAAAAATGAGAAAATGCTAATTACTTGCATCGTTTTAAAAGTTAATTGCATAAAAGAAAAATTAGAATTTTCTTTCGTTGGTCACTTTTAGCAAGTGGTCGTTATTAGCCTTTAAAACACGTGTTAATTCAGTGCTTTAAAATGAGTGTACAACTAGCTCACGGTTAGTAATTCAAGGTTGCTGAGAGTGGATGAATCAATCACTACAGTTACGTGGGACTCATTTCATTGACTTAACGGTCAACATAAGTTTTATCGACTCGCAAATAGTCCCAAGAACCTACTCAAAAAGTGCTATTAAAGCACGCGACTTACACTTTAACACCAAATCGAGATGTCTATCCACAAGTTTAACGCATGTGCGTATCCATAGTGATTGAAAGTCTTTACCTGTTTACCTTTTAAATCTGATTCAACACTGTGATTAAATTATAGTTCGTCGGTCATGTTTAATGTTGAAAAAGACAGCTTTGACGACGACGACGAAAGAAGAGTAAACAAATTAAATTGGAAATAAATATTTTATTGAGAATAAAAATAAATAAATCAAAACAGCATATCATTTCGAGTCACTTATACATGGAATATCATGTAGCGAGTTTTAGCACACAACAAACAGTAAGATAAATCGTAAAGAAGGAATACAAGCACTAGGTAAGAAGAGAACAAACCCTGTTTGCTCTAAAGAGGACCTTGAGTTAAACTTGTTAATTAGTCCGGGTTTATGTAGAGAAAAAGTCTCTTTTAAAGTTGATGACTCGCAAAAGATTCATCAACCCATTTAATGATTACAGCCTCTGTCGGGTTGAATTAATAAGTTGTATATAAGTAGAAGGGTTACTTTGAGCGGTGGTAAAATTTTTATAATTTATTTTTTCTTATATAGTAATAATTTTTCACAATAGTGAAGAAGATGCACGTATAAAAATCCTTTATCAGGTTTTTATAAAGTGTTGGTTTCACAATTGAGTCCTTTAAACCGGTTGAGCTTTAAAAAAAATGATGGGTTCTGGGAATAAAAAGAATGAAGATGAAGTGAATGAAAAATACCTTTACTTCTCACTTAAAATTCCATTAAAAGAGCTTTTAAAGACGACATTTTGTGTTTTTTCTTTGCAAATTTACATTTTTGGTTCAAAGTTTTGAATAATGGTTAAGACGTGTATAATAGCATTACGTTTTATCAAAGGCATTTAGTAATGTTTATTAAAATGGTATTAAAAATGAAAATGTTTACAGATATTTGCTGGTATCTTTAGAAGATTTTCTTTTTTTTTCTTGAATGCAATCGAATGGAAAAGAGGAAAAAAACTGACGCCACTAGTGCAGAAATTTGATTACTTTTCATACATGTTTGAACTTTTTCATTTCTTTTTGCTTGAAATGTGAGTAATATTACAGAAGAAGGCACATGCGAATCCTTGGGTTATGAAACCCAACTTTTTTTTTCTCGCTTTTACCATCGAATTATTGGGCTTGCTCGTTAAAATTATTGCCACATTCAAACGTATCTATTTACACTTCTGGTTGATTTTTAAATACGTTTCTGGAGACAGATCAGCATTGAGAATTAAATTAACGGTTTACCATAAGACAGCAAAAGAGTTTGCAAATGGCAACTAATTCAATATAGCTGGCATTACCAAATTAAGTAGTGCAAATTTAATTGCTTCCACTAAATTCCTTTGCTGGCTCGGGCGACTAAATTTTCCAAGTGCAGATAATGTCAGAAGAAAGCGGCTTGATTTCAGTTGTTTGCAGAAAAAAGTGGTTTTAAATGTCTAAAAGCAATGGCTTTAAATATATGGCTTTAACTTGGCACACATCCTGAAAACTTTATCGAACAAAAGTTGGTTTTTTAAACCAAATCAGGGATAAAAATGCACTACAACACAGGACTGAAAATGCATTTAATGAGCCTGATTTACTATGGTTTTAGTATAAGAATTTGTTTAACTTAACCTGAAAAGTAGAATTATTTCTTAATTGGTGCATTCGATTTAATTAAGGCAAAATCACTTAACTGCCTTAAGTGACTAAAAAAACACTAAGCTAAGTAACTTTCTCTTTAGTGCCTTAACCCTCATTCGCACTACAAGCTAGATTGTGCTCAATCTAGATAAAAATGCTATCCAGCTTAAACAATCTAGTTTCAAATAATCACAACTGTTCGCACTGC
>JAQFZP010002633.1:0-12880 GCA_034695745.1 Geophilus truncorum | reverse complement strand
TGACATGCCTCTGGCGCCGCTGACATTGTCAGTGGGCGGTGGAGGCGTTTGTACCGTTCTCTTGCGCTCATCCACCGATTTCGGTAGAGGAGCCTTGGGTTTCTTGGCTACTAGATCGACCGTGCCTCGATTATTGTTAGAGACGGAGCGTCCGGTTGAGTGTGTGCCGGCTTGAGACCTGGGCCGCTTGCTTTAAGGGCTGAGGTTTGCCCATTGCTGTTTCTCGTCTAGTGTGAACCTAATTTAAATTGTATTTTTGGATTTTTAATTATTTCTTACTTTAAAATGAATCTTGTTACTTTGAATTTAAAAGATAAGTTGTAATTTACAATTTGAATTTATTTTTTTGTTATTTTGGCCATTTAAGGGGGCTGGATATCCTTGAATTTCCGCTAACTTTGGTCACTAGATAGCGCAGCAATTTAGTATAGAAATCAGTGGGAAAAGTCGGGAAAAGTATTTACACTTTTTCTCAGTAATTACTGAGCCAATTTTCATTATCTTTTTTTTAAAACATTCCTTTTAACTAGCGTAAGAGACCAGTGATTGTAAAAGTGTCTTAAAATGACCAAAAAGATTTTTTTTCAAACCAAAATTGTAAAAAACATATTTTTTATTCAATTTTTCAAAAATCTAGGATCACTCGTCTCTTACGCTAGTTAAAAGGAACGTTTTAAAAAAATCATGAAAATTGGCTCAGAAATTACTGAGTAAAAGTGGAAATACTTTTCCCGACTTTTCCCACTGATTTCTATACTAGATCGCTGCGCCATCTAGTGACCAAAGTTAGCGGAAATTCAAGAGTATCCAGCCCCCTTAAGACCACGTATCAACGTACACATATGTGGCTCTGGTTTCAGATACGAATATTGTTTCGTCTGATTTATATGTAAACAGTAATATTACATTTTTAATAATTTTTTTGAAATTCTAGTTTATTCATTTCTCACAATTAATTTATTAATTTTTTAATAATTTAATAATTTGTTAAAATTGTATTTTGTATTATTTTTTTCTGTCTTACATATTTACTTGGCCATGTAAGATTTCAAATTTGACATTTGTGAGTCGCTTTGGTTTCAATGCTTTCAATTGCAGTTATTATTTAAACATACCGTATGAGACTATTAATATTTAAAATCATTTCTGTTTATTTGAATGATGTAATAATCTCAAGTTATGTTATAATTTACCGATTTATTTATTTCTCACATTGAAATCAATTTCTATAATTTTTTAAATTATTTATTATTTAGATTTTCTGTTATTTACTTTGGCCATGTAAGATCTCACATTAATGCTGTTATGATGACGTTGGTTTCAATTATTATTTATACACATTGAAGTGACCCACACACAGTGTTTCGGATGAAGAATTTAAAAGAGGCCACCAATATACCTGAAAAACTTGTTCCAACGTTTAAATACATACTCATGTAAATATTCTATAAAATAAATAAACTCATTTTTTTAATTTGTTCCAATATTCTTATATTTCTATTTTATTTTTAAACAGAAAATCTTTCTTTTATATCAGAAATAAAATAAGCATATTCTTATAAGATATAGTAGATAGATTTATTTGTTAATTGAATACGAGTAAAATGTTTTAAATTTTTTTCTACTAGTTTAAAATGATCATTTTTAGAAATGTAATGTGAAGGAATATAAAAAGAAATTGCGATTGGAACCGTTTAAATGCAATCCCTCACCATTTCAAATATTAATAATCTACTATTAATTTTTAAATGTCATTTTGGGAATAACTCAAGTAGGAATAAGTTTTGTTTTTTTTTTGGGCCTCACCAACTTCTAATTTTCTCACTTGTTCATTCGTTTTAAACAGTTATGTCACAAAATGCAGCATAAATAAAACTAAATAAAATCAACTTATCTTTTTTTGAAAATCCGTTCACTTATCCAGAGGCTGAAGAAAGTCATTAAGTTGTATCACGCTACTCAAGCTGATGTAAAAGGTTCGAGTTCCGAGTTGTTTTTTCACTGCTAAAAGTTCAGTTGTCACATAAATACCAGTCCACAGTCTGCATGATGTTGTTATACATTAAAATTTTCACAAAAAACGGAGTTTTGACTGGCTGTTTTGTGCTGGCTGCACTTTGTTTAAGCCACCAAAAATGTCCGGCATCCGACATCGTTCGCTTCCTTTTTCTGCTACTACAGCGCCATCTGGTGAGGATTACCGCACTTCCAAAATCCAAATTTTATTAGAGTAGTAGGATTTAGTGTTTACTACTAAATCCTATAAGAGTAGGATTTAGAATTTTTATATAAATCCTATCCGTATAGGATTTATGGCAGTACGCTAAATCCTCCTTCTCAGGTATAGGATTTAGGGCCACCCTCGCCACCATTTTCTAGAACAAAAGTATAGAGAGAAAATGAGAAATTATGTTTATAGTCGCCAGTGGCTACTCTGGCCATACGCAACCTGTCACAAGATATTATATAACAAAAGTTATATATTCAATAACATAATTTCAAAGTATTACTCAATTGAAATGTACCTATTACACAAGCTTAAATATTACACAATCAAATAACACCCACACAACTTGCCCAAATGAGATCCAGAGACCACCAACAAAACAAAAATCAAAGACAAGCCAACCAAAATTGAAAGAATAATAAGAACTCCAAATCGCATTTCTAAATGAGTAAGAATGTTCTTACAAGTGCGAGAAATCATGTTACTTGCACGAGAAAGTGCGCGAAAGCAAGAAAGAACACTTGCTTTTGACTTTTGACTTGCTAGTGTGAATCAGCCTTAACTCAAGAACACACATCCTTTCACCATGAATAGCTAGATGCATCTGCTCTATTTTATTCATCCATTCTTGTTATAATGTAATTTCGATAATAATCAACTTATATTACCGTATTATATAAACAATCTCAAATCACAACATTATTTAGGTTATTTATCCTGAGTTGAATTATCACTCGCATTAATTAAGCGAAGTCTGCTTAATTAATAAGTAAGTTGAAAGTACAATCGCAAAAAGTATTATTTATTTTTTAGTTGCCGTTGAAGTTGCGGTTGTGATCATCGAGCGCGTTGTTGCGTCGATTCCAGAGCCGATAAAAATTGCGTTTATCTACGTTCATTATTCATCAGACCTTTACATTTATTATTTAAATCTAGTCTTAAACAATGTTTAACTTTAACTTTAGTCCTAGTCTTAAGCTATTCTTGTAAAACCTCCTATTTTCCATTACGGTGTGAGAGGGCGGAAGTCCCGCTCTGCGCCTGCACGCGCGAATCCAGAATAAAAGTTCAGTTCCTTTTCAACATTCAAACCGAGCGTTCCTTCATTTCTAAGTCCGGCAAAACCGGCAAATTAACTAAATGAATCAACAGAGTGACCGCGGGGCACTCTCCAACTCAACCCCTCCGGTGGCGAGCCGAAGCGGGAAGGAGCGTTAAGGGACCCGAGGGAAAACAGGCCTCTCTCGGACCTCTTACAACATTTAATAAATCAGTTCTTGTTATATTTTACACTCATAAATAAGTGTCCTATTTATTCCTGTGTGAGCAATTTGTTCTAAAGTGAGTTTAGCGTCAGTCGGATTAAATTCAGCAGTCGGGAATTCGTGAAATCCCCTAGACACCGCCATATTTGAAGGTAAAGTAATTTGATAATTTGGTAAATTAAAGAATTCCCACAATATTTCAAACCCAAAGATTTCCCAATATAGACAGTACTAGATGCAGTTAAAAGTCCATCACCAGCAATGATGACTACAAACAGCTAGCACGTGTAGAATGCAAATTTATACCTGATCGCGCTCAATGCAGATCACATGATAAATAATATTCTGCGTTTTTATGATAATTCAGAAGATGCAAAGAGTTAACGTGATTGGTCCCATAGTTACCGACCACATTAGAAACCAAAACTGTGACATATGAAGTTTCTATTTTGACTCAAACAGCGTAAAGCTACTGTAAACATGATCATGTTGCCTTTTTAAGGTTGTCATTATGACAGTTTATCTTTGTAACACCATGCAATCAAAACAGAGTATCAGAACCAATCATACAAATTACAACTTATGGTCAAACTGAAATGTACAGTATTAAGATACCGTATCTATTAGATGAAAAATTATTTGGTTTAAAAAAATAATCTTTATTTTACAATAAATGAAAGTCTTTGTCTCACAGAAGAAAGAACTAAAAGAAGGAAGAGAAACTTTTCTTAAGGTCGCCAGCAATTACTATAGCCATAGACGACAATACTGTATGCTACAAATTCAGTAATTTACTTATACTACAATGCAGATACCAATCTTAAAACTAAGATTTTATACAATAAATATAACATATTTTCTAGATAGAAAATAAGAGAAAAAAAATAGAAAAGAAAAAAAGGTTAGGTAATGTTGGTTCCACTGTGTAATAGTTAAAACTCGATGAAATCACTTATCGTGACACAATTTTTGATGGCAATAGAAAAGGATGATATGCATATTTGCAAGAAGAATACATAAAGCACAGCAAGTTCAGAGTTTCTCCATGTTAGTTTCAATAATTTATAATATTATTTTTACAGCAATGTTTACCAGTTCGTTCGAACCAGACACAATTTAACCATTTACGATACTGTTGATTGCAGCCATCCAAGTCCTAGAGCAAAGCTTGTGAAATTCTGTATAACAACACAATGAATTCAAATGATGTCTTAAGAAATTTATTTTAGACAATAAAAAAAAATACCCTTAATGTCTATATAATTGCAAAAGTATAATAGATATAACCATGTTTAGTTTTTATTGCATATAAAAATTTTGTTAATTATGTAGTGAGTGGACGGACTTATCATAATTTTGCTCAGTGCCAGGAATTTACTCTCAAAAAACAACTCAAACTTTTCAGTGTGTGAATTTAGATTAAAGTCGCCAGCGAAGGCTCTAACCTTAGGCGACCTGTCACATAAGTTAAATTAAACTAAATAATAGAAAAGTATTAATTTATAAAATCAAAACTAGTTGTAAGTTTCTGGAAAAAAGTCTCCTTAATACCATTCAAGCATTAGTTAAAGTCGGATGAACTGAAATACCTACAACAACAAAAGCCAAAGAGCATTATCAAATGCAGTCAGTATAAGAAAACATTCCAACTTGACAGAATTTGAATCCCTAATTACAACTGGAACATCCAGCTGACAAGTGCTGCAACCATCATTTCAATGTCATTTGACGGTTGTTTTTTAAACTTTTTGTATCAATTAAAAAAAAAAAAAAACTAGTGACCATTGCTCAAAACGAACCCATACTATTTTTTTTAGAAACTACATACTTTTCTCTATCCAAATCCATTTTTACTTTATTTTTTTATTACACCACTGAGTTGCAACAATAGAAAAACAAAAAAATCTTCCCTATCCACCCCAATTTACGGTGTTAAGAACACCTGACTTTACACTATTGTATTTGGCTTTGCCATGCAAGATCAGATTGCAATTGCAAATTGATAAATAAAAAATACTGAGCCCAATGTTTGACAGGCAAGAATCATTAGTTGAAGTATGAATTACAAGAATGAATGCAACTTAATGAAAAAATGAATAAAATTAAATAATTTATTTTGATTCTTCTTTGTGTCAAAAACAGATGCAAAACGTGACCATAAATTACAAAGAGGAGAGGGAGGGAAATAAGTTCTCAGACATTAACACAAAAAATACTTAGTTACCAAATCACACAATTCTGCTGTGCGAAAAGTCAATACCAACAATACTGATTGATTGAGTGAGTGAGTGACTATCACGTAAGATCGCCAGCGGCTATTCTGGCCATATTCAACCTGCCGCATGTCCTTAATTTGTCACAAATGCAATTCATTACACAACCCAAATTTTTTGTACAACCTCAAAATAGTTTACATAATCCAAAATTATCACAAGTTTAAAATAATACATAATCCTATAGTCTAATATTACAAAATAGCTTCAATAAGATCCAGGAACTACCAAGAAAACAAACCCCAAACGAAAGCCAAGAAAAGCAAACAAAAATGAAATATAGAACAAAGAACCTCAAATCCTATCAGAAGTAGAAATAAAAAAATGAAGAAGTTAAAGAGAAAAGATAAACAGTAGGCCCTCAGATAATACTGTATAAACAATCTATCTCTATTAGTAACTTTAAGAAAAACGTTAATAATTCTCCCCCCTCTTTACCACAACATCCAAAATTGAGCTTACAAAACAATTTGTTTATGTCAAATTTAGAGATTGAAGGAATGCACCAAAAGCTATCATAAGTCGACATAATACGACAAAGAACAAAGAATTACCACCATGACAATTCGCGTGGCCAACAAAGTCATGATTGAACACATCAAGTTGATACTGACAACACCAGAGTTCTGGTAAAAAATGTCTTGGAGAAACTAGATTAGTGTAAGTGAACTTCCATAGAATATATATATAAGATATTTAGACAGACGGAGTAGTGACAAAATATTGACTTTCTTTTTTAAGTCTAAAATCCAGTCTGCAATGGAGAATAAAAAAGCCACCAAAAAGCCACCAAAAAAGCCTGCACAAACAGACTTGATTACAGCCTCAATCGATCGAGTTTAAACGGTTTTAACAAATATTATTTGTGACATTTACGAACATTTCCTGATCTATTTTTGCTCATATAAGATAATCATAACCGATGGCAGAGCAAAGTGTGCACCAAATCGAGAAATTGGACAGCACAATCTACGAGACGTGGGCTGTTGCTGTCAGACTCGTGCTGGAGGAAAAAGGACTGTGGGAATACATCGAAGAAGATCCTGCAAACCCTTTGAAACCACCAGATGGTGCACCGATCAAAGAAAAACGACTTTACTGTGAGAAAAAGGTGAGAGCAAGGGACATCATTTGTTTGAATGTGAGTCACATTATGTGACCAAAGACATCATGCAGATGGCAACGGCGTTCGAGATAGCAAAAGAGGTGTGGGATGGCCTCAAAGACATGTACCAACCTTCAACTCACATCCGGACAGCGAGAATGCGCAGAGAATTCCTCAACATGGCGCCAAAACCAGGCGAGGAGTTACCAGTCTTCCTCACACGAGTGGACGACGCAGCACGGCTGAAGGATGTGCAGGTGGACTTGTCTGAGAAGGAAAACTCGTACCAATACCTCGACAGTTTGCCAAAACAAGATGAGATAGTGGTTCAACAATTATACCATCTTCCCTTGGCCGAATCCACGACCAAAATTGTCTAAGAAAGGCTCTTGGCAGAATATAATCGACTTAGGGGTCAGACAGGCAAAATGTCTTCTGGCGCCCAAGGTTTTCTTGCAGATAAACAGCCAACAGTCGGTTCAAAGAAGAAAACAAAAGGATCCGGATCTTTGACATCACAACAGATGGAACCGGGGACTGGTGCGACTCCGAGTCGGCCAGGTAACACCCAACCATCGGTTCAGCATGTGCAACAATCAGATCCGAACATGTGTAACAATTGTGGAGAAAGAGGTTACATCTCGCTCGCGATTCTGCTCATCACCGAGACCAACCATGCAGCCACAACAGTGGGGACGCAGAAATCAACGAGGATTTTGAGGCTTTCGAGAGAATCGTGGTTACCGAGGCGGACAATCCAACACGGCAGAGGATAATCAAGGTGCATGTGCCTTTAACGTGTGCTCCAATGCAGTCCTGACCTCGAACAAAAATCACCGAAATCATAGAAAGACATTGAAAGTTTCTGGATTGATAGCGGTGCGTCCTTGCATTTTGGAATTAATGCCTCATTCTTCACAAATATTCGTGACACCACCCCCTTTGTTTTTTACATCAGTAATGGTGAGGCGAAAGTAACTCAAGTAGGAGAAATTAGAATTAGAAGTAATGTAACTGGGGAAGTGGTCATACTTAAAGAGGTCTATTATGTTCCTGATTTAAAGAAAATTCTCTTAATTAATTAGAACACTTCAATGAAAACTTTCAAATTGGTTCAACTCCAAGCTACAAAACCTCAACAATGATCAAACGTACCACGTTCACTCAGTGTTATGATGTCTACTAAGGGAAATGTTAGCGTTGATTGATCAAAACGAAATAATACAGACGCAGCATACGCAGTTAATTGTTATTGACTCACACATTATCCAAGCGTATAAAGAATTCAACAACGATTTACAAAAGAGAATAAATAATTTTTTTTAAATCCAATATCTTGCTTAATGTAAACTGGAGTAGTTGTTGCTTTTGAGTTTTGCCTATTGTGTTGAAAAATCAACTTTTAGCAGCATATACTGTAATCAGATACACAGTAAAACTTGTTTGTGTGTGTTTACAACGTAAATACAGTAGTCTGTTTGTAAAGCAACATCAATTACAGAGTTTGCTTCCCATTACGACTTTTAAAAGCCAAGATACTTGAAGTACACTAGAAAGTACACCATTTTGATGAAGCAAAATGCTCAAATTTTCAAATTAATTTCAAAACAATCAAGATTGCTACGGTAAATACTGATCTACCAAAAGTTAGTAATATGTGCATGATAAGAACAGAAATTTCAACTAACAAGTACCATTTGAGCAGAAGAAGAAATAATGCTCTAGGTTACCATTCGATAAAATAATAAATCTTAAACTAGAGATGTCTAATTTTAACGAACACAGAATTATGTACTTACAGGCTATTTTAATCACTTTAAAAGATTATATTATCCCAACAAACAAGAAAACCGAGAAAAATAACAGCAGCACGCAAACATCATCTTGCAACTACTTTTTCCTTCTATTGAACATTTTTACTTAGGTACAAAATTTCAGCATAAAGTTTTCTTCTTTTATTCCATTAAAATTTCAATTAATAATAAATTAAGTGAGTCTAGCAGAAAGCAGTCGTATAAGAATTGGCAGTACCACCAACACAAAATTTACTTTTTAAGAAACATTACGCTGAGTTCAGCATTAGAGTTTTACAAATTTATCAAAATTGAAAGTTTACATTTTTCAATTTATGTAAAATTTAGCCCACAAGAAAAGATTAAACCAGGCAATTAATAACATATTATCAATTTTTGTTCTCCATAAGGATAAAGATAAAGACATAGAGATAATTGTTTGCAAACATTATTTATTTAATACTTTTTTGTACAACATTTAAAACACCAGAGAAAGCAGATGCAAGAAAAGTACTTTAGATCATGTCACATAATAACTGGCTTTATAATTCCAAAGCTGATTCTACGCAAAATGATATTTCGCAGATTTTGCTGCTATTAAGAAACAACATAAACGTTTTTCAAATATTGTTTTGAATTTTACAGTGGTCTATCCATCCACTTCACAAATGTAAAAAAATACAGCAGAGATGACAAGTAACTAGCTTACAATGATGCTCCGCAACGACATACACCGCCTGTCAGCCAAGAGACTCCCGATGAAGTTGCTACGGAGTCCGGCGAAACAACCCACTCGTGACGTTAAAGAGCGATCCCGAACTGACTGCAATGCATCCATTATTGTGTACAGAGAGAATTCCAATTACAACTACACACCCAGCATATTCCAGAACCAGAACGACTTATCTCAAGAAAATTAAGACTATTGATGTAGTAATATTAATTGTCTAAAATTAGACTTATTGAATGTACTGCTTCAAACTTTGTTATTTGGATTTTATCACTCAACGTGACTTTTACAAATAGGATACCCACACTCATAAAACTAAAAAAGATCTAAAAACGTATTAATTATTCCCGGATGAAACGAAAAATGTCACCTGAAATACGAACTGAGTTGTCACGCACTGATAACTGGAAAGGACAAGCACCAAATGATCAGTTGCCTACTCTCAAGAAGCGTCGAACAAAGTATTTAACTGAGAATCCGAAATGGGTGTTTTCAGATGAAAATCCAGACAAGAAGAAATCGATTCCTTTGCTGAAGAATGGAAGTATCGCGAACACCGTGCGAATAAACAAGAGCAACGTGTTAAAAGTGAATAATTCGTGCGCTTTTGATTCGGTTGTTCATACCCTAGCAGCTAGCAGTCAGTTATGCGGACTGGAAACCATATCGCAAAAAAGTCGAAGAATATCTCAAGGATCCAATTTTCGAAATCATTAAGGAGCTGTTGAGTCGAAAATCGGCATCTGTCAAAGCCTACAAGATACGAGCTAATCTTCTATCAAGGCATTTTAAACAAGAGCAATTCGAAGGAAAAACTCTCATCTTAGAATGCAACTGTAACGTGACAAACATTATTTCTAAATGCTTTACAGATTCGTTTAATTGTCAAATTTCGGTCCATATTCACAAATCTGCTATTTCTGAATTAAAAAGATTAATAGCAGATACCGATTCAAATCGTTTGATAGGGCCAGATTTATTTATTGAAGTGACGGATTTCGACCCAAAAGATTTAAAAAATTATGCCAATCCTCGATTGGATAGTAAAGATATTCCTATTCATGTCGTGATTCAAAAAGAGAGGTATATTTTAACAGCCGCAATTAAATTCGAAGCCCCTAAAGTGGCTGGTTACATGGGACATTACACCGCTCTATGTCGTCGATTTGATGGTAATTGGGAAGAATACAACAATTTGAATGAAAGCGTGAAAAGAATTCGAAGTAGAAAATTTGTTTTTCTCCTCAAAAATACTTTACATAACGTTACTGCAACGTTCTCCTAGTTTAATACATAAGCTTAAAGAATAATAGTCTAGTTAAAGTGTACACAATCAATTGTGACATCACAGTCGTTTGTCATTACAAATTTCGATTCTGATCCTGGTTCCAATTGAAGTGTAGAAATCAATCAACTACTAACTAAACGAGGCAATACCTATTCGCCAATAAATACAAGAAAAATTAAAAATGTGTTGCTTTAGATCGCCACCATTTGCTAGAACGAAAGTATAGAGGTAAAGGAGAAATCATGTTTATAGTCGCCAGTGGCTACTCTGGCCATAAAGCGACCTGTCACAAGATATTATATAACAAATATTATATAACAACACTGTAAATCTAAACAGCTAAATTTTAATGTGTGTAGAGTTGTCTCCATTTTCTAGTCATTTAGAGCAGTCTAAAAATAATACACTTGGCAGACAAATAGTATGTTAGGAATCTAATTCCACATTAAGCCATTGAAAAAACACTATATTTTAGACAGCTTTAACTTTATACATCTAATATTTAGTCTCACATCTGACTTGAAGCCAATTTTAGACTGCTCTAAATGACTAAAAAATGGTGACAACTCTACACACATTAAAATTTAGCTGTTTAGATTTACAGTGAAAAGTTCTATATTCAATAACATAATTTCAAAGTATTATTCAATTGAAATGTACCTATTACACAAGCTTAAATATTACACAATCAAATAACACCCACACAACTTGCCCAAATGAGATCCAGAGACCACCAACAAAACAAAAATCAAAGACAAGCCGACCAAAATTGAAAGAATAATAAGAACTCCAAATCGCATTGCAGGCAAAAAATAGAAAAATGAAGTAAGGAAAAGAAAAAAAAGATAACCTATACGTTCCAGTACAAACAATGAACTTGCAGTGTACTAATGGAGGAAGCCACATGAAGGCTAGGGCTTGGAAGCCAAATTTTGGTTAACCATGACAGTTTGTTACATAAGCTATGCTTTTATGGGCTTTCTGATCTTTGCTGATAACACTAAGTTGGGTGCACGTATTGGTGAGTTGGACGATTGTGTTCATCTACCAGGGTGTGATTGATGGGGTAACTTCCTGGATCTTTGCTAATGCTATGCTTATTAATGCTAATAATTCTTGTGTTTTTTTAACGCGCAAGACTGGCAGAATTGTATATCCTTATGATATCGATGGTGTTTTAATTCCAAGGAAGGATCGTGTTCGTGATCTAGGTGTCATCTTTGATGATGGACTCAGTTTTGGTGATCATATTCGTGGGATTGTTGGAGATTGCTCTCGGATTCTTGGAATTATTTTCCGAATGTCTATTGACTTGTGTTCTTTGCATGTTCAGAAGCTTTTTTTTACATCCGTTTGGTTCGATCTAAGTGGGTATTTACCTGTTTGATGTGGGGAGGTTGTGCTATATATCTTATGGATAAGGTGGCGAATGTTCAGAGGCGTTTTGTTTAGGTTAGGATTGTAGTGAGAAAAGATAAGTGTTAGATCTCTCAGACGTGCGGCTCTTAACCGGAAATGACTGTGCCTTTTATTCAGTTAAATCTACAATTGCGTTACCTAATCCGAATCCGGTCGGTCCGAAATTGCCGTCGAATCAGATAATCCGATTCAGACACTAAATACAACAGTCTAACATACAGAAAGCAGTCATAAAAGAACTGGAAAATCCATAAGCACAAAATTTATTTTTATTAAAGATTATGCTGAGTTTAGCATTAGAGTTTTACAAATTTATCAAAATGAAGATTTACATTTTTCAATTTATGTAAAATTTAGCCCACAAAAAAAGGTTAAACCTGGCAATTAATAAATATAATCAATATTTGTTTCCCGTTAAGACAAAGACACAGAAATAATTGCTTGTAAACATTTATTTATTTAATACTTACAAGTATATGTACAAGCATTTAAACAGCACACCAAACAATTCAAATGACGAAAGAGTTATTAAAGATTATTTTACTTATTGCTGGCTTTATAATTCCAAAGCTGATTCCAGCTACGCAAAATAAAAGTTTGATCGCAGCTTTTAAGAAACAACATAATAGTTTTTCAAAGTAATTAGCCCACAATGATTCGGGGCTCAATATCAACATTAATGCAACTGCTGGTGAAGGGATCACGACATTTCGTCCCGAGACATTTCGTCCCACGACGATTCGTCCCGGCCGTTTCGTCCCAAAGACAGTTCGTCCCATG
>JAQFZP010002632.1:0-12884 GCA_034695745.1 Geophilus truncorum | reverse complement strand
TTGCTTGTTATTTTAAAAAGCCCGCCATTCATTTAAACATATCTACCACGTGATTGGTTGTCGGGTATACGCGATTGGATTGGACGTTTGCAATCACGTGGTAGATATGTTTAAATGAATGGCGCGCTTTTTAAAATAACAAGCAACATTGTATTGAAATTATAAATGCCAGCACCTATAGATAGTCATGCTTAAAAATGTGTAATTTTTCGTTTGTGTATGAAAATATGAAATGAAAATAAAACTTCCATTATTAATCAATGGATTACAGAGAATTTTAGGAATTTTGAATTTCACAGATCAAGTCAGAATCAGATTTATTATGAAACATTAAAAATTTTTAAGATTAATAAACGCAAAGTTAATGTCGTATAAAAATTTAAAGAAAAATATGTCGAAATGATTGTCATGTAAATTAACTAATTTCTCCACAGTCCACAACATAAATGTAAATGGTAATACAGTACGGTACTAAACAGTTGTTTTATTTCTTAATTAGTACATTGATCGATTCAAATGGTAAATAAATATAAAATTTTATTTTTAATTGTTAATCGTTGCAAATAAAAAGTCAGATTATCAATCATTGTCGCAAAAATTGATAAAACTCAAAATAAATTTTTGTTTTCCACATCTTGTTCGTCTCGCCTTTCAGACGTTATCATGTTCTCCTCTGAACAGGTCAAGTCCAAGATGCTGTATCTAACTCTCACAAAGCAATTCATCCTTCTCTGCTGTGTGACGCTACCTATTGACAAAAAGTTAAAGTGTTTTACGACAAAATCAACTAAAACCAATAAAACTTTTAATAATTATACTTTTTACAAAGTTGATTTCCTTGCAATAAAAAAATTGCAATTTATGTAGCGAATTTTAAAAATCTTTACAAATTTAAATATAAATAATTTACTGAATTTATTTACAATTACAATTCAAAATTTACGAGTAAAAATTACATTTAATTAAGTAAGCAATATCAGAAACAAGTGAATAAAATACATTAAATTACACCTCACTTAAAATTCCCTAATTGCAGCAATCACTCATCCCGTAGTAGATCCGTTGCTACGCAACTGCATCAGTCGGTTGCCATGCCACCCGAGCATCGATAAGAAACGACATTGGCGAAATGGAAGCAGCCATTTTGGATTTAGGGAAAGCATTACAAAGATGAGTTTCACACGAAACGAACGTGTGGAGACTTTAAAACCGATAGTAAGCATCACAGGAAATTATAAATAAATTAAAAAGAATCAAGCAAAGTTAATAAAACAATCTTCACCCCTAATTTAAACCCACACAACAAACAAAACAAATTAAAATTAAGGTCAATACCTCTTTAAAGAAGTATTCCCAATAATCAACAAATTAACATTTAAATTATCAAATTGTCTTAAATAATAATTTCGTCAATTCATGACCCAATTTGAATAATCAAATTCCCAACTTTTAATCCAATTTCATCAATAAAAACATTCCCAAAAACCCTTTAACCCCTCACATGATTCACTTAACCACTTATCCCCATCCAAAATGGCCGAAAAGATGAAAAAAAGATGCTGCACATTTGATGGAACAGCAACATTAACCCAAATTGAATTTTTATTCATCAATTTGAAGTAAATAAAGAAAAAAATTTTTTTTACTATAAAAACGCATGTTAGAGGTCCATAAAGGTTTCAAAAACCCTTTTTGCACACGACCCCGTCTATCAAACATTTGCGTGACGTCACGTCACGATTGGAGTAGAACCTATTAGGGGGCGCTGCATGCAATGGCCGAACTTTGGTAGACTCAAGGAACGTCGCGCGCGAATAAACGTCTGTGCATCTGATATTTCGGCTCACCCTAGGATTCCTCCAGGTGAGTTAAGTCGTCTTAAAAAACGAGGTACGGGGTGGAGAAAACACTGGACACGAAATTGAATCAATCCGTGCGTCTTTTTTCATTTATTTCTACGTCTTCTCACCTGTTACCATTGATCGGAGCGAATTAGAATTTTCGATTCGCTTGTTTATAAATTTTTATGTGGCATTTGTTTCAATTCGATGGAAAAAAAATATTAAAACGAAAACGATGTTGTGTTAGGAAGCCGAACCACTCGAAGATTGTAATGGGCAGCGAGCGCGTTCATGGCTGCGTCTCTCGTATTCTTCATGTGATCGTGTTCTTTTGCTCCCATTTCCCCATCCCCGCCTTTTTTTTAATAATTTATTTTTTAAATTTTTGTATTTTGATATGATATATCGTAATTTTTAATTCGTATCAATTATGAATGTGTGCACGAATTCGTGAAAGCTTGTTGCATTGTTGTTCACGAGGCGCCAAAACCCTTTGAACACTGCACGATCGATTGGCATCTCCAAGGAAGCTGCTCAACAGCATCCACACAGATGAGATTCGAGCACGCATGCGCAGCATCCATTGTTGCGCCCATTTTCCCTCTGTTGCCACGCCCTAGTTAGATAATAATATCTTTTTTTCACGAAGAAATGTCATTGTTAAATTGAAATGTGAATAATAAAAAGCCCTAACAATTGCTTAAAATAAAATTATTCTAGCGTTTATCGGATTTGAACAAACTCGAATGGTTTTTTCAATACGACGTAATAAAAATGTAACCATTTGACATTAGATTCTACAATATAAACAACACTGAATTAAAGATGCAACTACCGGCTCCATTTCTGGAATGAAAATTGAATACTAGGGTGGGTAGCAATGGAAATCAATAACAGAACCTCGATGTCGTTGGCCTTAGATCCCAAACGAAACAATATCGTGCAACTTCCCATTTTCGTACAGTCCGGATGGAAGAACGAAAAAATTTAAAAACATCGGCAATTTGATTAATGCAAAAACTGATTTACAACCAATAAAAAGTGAATAAATCCAAATCTTGCTGACACTTGAGTGACATTTAACCTGCGATTTCGTGTTTGGTCACCTGCAGCGGAACTTCCGTGTTGATAGGGCAATGACCAAGCGGGGTAAAATTATTGCCATCGTTATCTTTTGCGCACGAACACATTTAATGCGAGGAAAAATGGTTATTGCGTTGTTGAGATGCATATTGCGTTGCTGGCTTTTAATGCATTTAGGCTTTTAGCAAAACCGAACTGTTACAATCTGATAAACAACACGATATTGTCAATCAGTGCGGCAAAAGGCTGAAAATCGATTTTTAAACACTCCCAAATAGTTACAACATTGTTTTATTATTAAATTCATAGATTTTTTCCACAGTTGTTACAAACAATATTAACTGGCAGTTTGCCATCTTGGCATCAGTACCAAACAGCTTTGTTTGTATCCAACAGGTGAAATCAACAAGTGCATTCTTGCAAACAATGAAACGAGAGCTTTCAATTCTTATTTATTGTCTATTGACAAACAATAAATACTCGTAGCTTTTATTAAGTGTCTGCTCAGCTTAGCTCAACGACTCTTAATTACCATTGTGAGCAATAAAGTTGCAATTCCTAATAATCCCAGTAGACGCTCAATCCAAAATGACCCAAAATAAGAAAAGCAAAATGAAATTTTTTTATTGTTTCAGTTTATTGCTGCAGTCAATTCGAGGTCAACTCATCTTGCTGAAATGGCGCTCAGTTGCGAAGCAAAATGTGCCAAAGGATTGCTTATCACCTTCAATTTCATATTCTGGGTAAGAACAGTTTCATTTTTAGCTTCACTTCTGATATTAAATTACACTTACTTACGTAAGCCTGATTGTAAACTTTTAAAATTGAGTAACGGAAGTTGTTGCCCTTTAAAGCAAACTAAATAATGTACGACAACATCAACGTTTAAAATTAAGCTTTGCCGTCGCGTGTTATATTATCTGAATACTGCATTTAGCTATAATTTCAATTCCCAAAACCAAAGCTAAAAGAATTGAAATGTTAATCTACAGTATTAAATTAGTTCATTTGACTTTTTATTCAAAAAGTCAAATGTTGGCAGTTTAATTAAATGTTTGCTGTAATTAAGTTATTTTACATGTCAAAACAAAATAGCAGTTTTATATAAAATCGATACTAATCTCATTTTAGGTGAGTTTATCATTTTTTAATCATTATCTAATTAATCTGCATGTTTACAGTCAAAATAAGTATCTTAACATTTTTAAATCCACTTCCCAGAAAAAAGAAATGTCAAGAAAATCTGGTATTTATGGGAGTCCTTGAGAATGACTGCAAGAAATGGCAAAGCAATCATGTTAGTGGAAAAACTTAAGACTAAGCTTTTCTTATTAACTGGTTGAATTAAAGTGTTACCAAAACCATTAGGAATTTTATTTGCCACATGTTATATTGACTGCAGTGTATTATATTATGTATGTGTATTTACTGGCCTCTCAACACTGCAGCAGAGCATTGCCCTGACTGCAGATACAAACTTTAGGAATGATTTAGGCCTAACTGCATCTGCAGAGATTCTCTAACCAAGGACATTAAATATTGAACAAACAAAGATAGTGGAGAGACTAACTGCAACTCAAAGTGATTCTTTATTAAGTTTTAAATGAATTTAAATGTAAAACATGATGCAAAATGTCATTGAGAGGAAATGACTTTTCCATAATATTCAGAAAATGTCAATAAAATAAATGAACAAATACCGTATTCATGCGTGTATAATACGATGGTGTGTATAATACGATGGCGTATATAATGCGACCCCCAATTCAACTTTTTGTGAAAAACCTTGATAAATTCTAATGGCTATGCAGCACAATACTGATTATTATCAGATGCAAAAGCTAATCTGACTGCTATTTTAGACATAAGTACGTTCTAAATCCTTTATATCGACGTGAAAGGTGCCATGACGACTTCCTAGTTATTGTAAGCAACTAGAAGTCGCCTGCATCAATAACCCAAAATTTCAAAAATTAACTTCTCTTGTATAACTTTTTACAGATTTTTTCAACAAAACCTTTCGCATTATACACGCATGAATACGATAATCAGCAATTGACATTACCTCACATCAAATCGAAGCAAAAAAATTATATCTCTTGACAACATTTATATCTTTTTTTGCAGTTATCTGGCTGTGCCCTGTTGGGACTTGGGATTTGGTTACTAGTGGACCCTCACAAAACGGCTCTATTTGATCTCATTGAAATAGACGGCCACGAACCGATGATGAAATACTTGGCTTATGGGTTCGTAGCAGTGGGAGGATTCATTCTGTTCGTGGGAGTCATCGGCTGCTGCGGTGCTCTTCTTGAAAGCAAATGTCTCTTGGTGATAGTAAGTAGCTACATTCAATTAATCCATGCCACAGCATGAAATATTCAGTTGTCCGGTACACGCTTTATAAAATTACTTTTTAATTAAGGCTTTCTATTTTTTCCTTTCACTTCCAATAGTACTTTTTCACCTTACTCATCGTATTGGCTGCCGAAGTTGCCATTGGCGTTTTGGCGTACCTCTACCGCGCGCAACTGATGGACAAATTGGAAGTTGGACTTAAGAAAAAACTCAACACCGAATATGGAGTTCTCGACAAACCTGCCTTTACTCAAGCTGTGGATTTCACTCAATATAAGGTATATTTAATCTATTTCTACCAGACCCGTTAGAAACACTGATTCCATGGTAACGTAATTTAGCCTTGAAAAATAATTGCATGGGTATTTAGAGTCACGATTGTCACGAAAGTAAACATCGATTAACAGCTGGTAACCTTGACTGGTTACGAAAAATGACTGCAATGCTATCTGCACTTGTATCTCTGATTCAGTTCTCACTAATTGAAGTTCCAATTACGTGTTTCCCATTGCTTAAAAGCATGCGACTGAAATTACGAGTTTTATTTCGTTGCCACTGAATAGCAATTTAGATGACTTGGTTTACATTTTCAGTTCAGTTGCTGTGGGATTAATGGCCCTACCGATTACAAAAACACAACATGGTTCCAAATGAATCTCAGCAAACAGCATTTTAACGTGAGCGAAACTTGCTGCAAACTTGGTTCCACCGAATGGGACGCATGGAAGAATCCTCAACCACTCAGCAAGGATTTGTGCCAAAATAATGAACCAGATCTTCACAAAAATCAACGTCATCGCCAAGTAAGAATAAGACATTTATTTATTTTTCTTTCATTCTTTTTACTTATTATCTAATATCAATCTTATCTAGGGATGCAAACAAGCAATTGAAGATTCCTTCAAACACGAGAATCTAATTATCATCCTAGTCGGACCACTGATAGCAATATTGGAGGTAAAAAAAAAATAAAAAAATTAGTTGATGTTTGGCTATACACAATTGACGATTCGATTTGTAAATCGACGATTCAAATTCGTTGCATTATTTACTGATTTTTTTTTCTTTGCAGATTTTCGGCATGGTCATATCCATGTGTCTGTGCTGTGCCCTGAGAGGGGGCGAAGCTTAGCCCGCATGCGCGTAGTCGTCACCCAAATGCCCAGAGTGGACCCTAATTCCCTCAAGAGCGGTTTTCGTTATGTTCAGCATCGATCTGCGTTTTGCGCAGGTTCGGCCCAATCAAATCATAAATACAGTGTCGGGACTCAAACAGACAAATATTTCAGCCATTTCTGTCTCGTGTTTCCACATCCTCAACGTCCTTGTTTTCTACCTTAACTTAACCCTAACTCAATACAATTTGCTGCTTTATACGTTTAATTTGAATGTCACACCTGGCCACCAGATGCCGCTTCTATCACTAAGACGACGTTTAACGCCCTGGACGACATCAATTTGATGGCAGCAACTGAAAACTTGTTTTTTTTTCCCCTTATGCAAACAAATATGTCTTTCCATCGAAATAATATCATTAATTTCAAAGTATTAAAATCTAAGCTGTTACATAAATAAAATGGGACCATGAACAATATACCAGCGCTACCATCTTTTTTTTTTGCTTGCTTTTTTGCTCAAGTTACTTCGAACTGATGTCTCCCAGGATTTAGCTAACTAAAATAAAATAAATAAAACCCTGGTGTCCAAAGTGTTTAACTAAAAAATTACCTGAATAAGTAAAAAAAAAATTAAAGAGAGCCCACTCGTCTATTTTGGTTTTTGAATTTTTGTAGATATGACGTCGTTAATGTACTTTGTAAAATTAAGAAAAAACAATTTTTGTATCATAGCCAATTGTTAAAGTTCAAGATGGCGGATTAGGTTCAGGTTTTTTTTCTATTCACTGAATTTAATGATGCATTAACCAATGGGAAAACATGGCTGAAATATGGTACCGTGTTTCTTATGATTGGTTTTAATTTTTAACTTCAGCCATTTCACTGCCCAACTGCCAAACAGAAGCATATACTGTTCCTTCCGCCGTCTTGAGTTAAGTTGCCATTTTAAACTTACAGGAAAAATATAAAATTTAAAAAAAAAAAAAATTATAAAAAATTAATGTGTGTATTATAATTTCTGCTTTTTACTGTTACTATTATTATTTTTATTATGATTACTTTTTTTTTTATCTGTAGATAAACGAATTGTTGTGCTTAGGAATTGAAACGAATGTTAAAATAATGAAAATAATAATAATTTACTTAATTAATTAAGCTTTTTATTATTATAAATGGTGGATTTGTGCATAAATTAAATTAAAAACTTTACCCAACATTTTTGTATGTAGATGATGTTACTGTTTATAACGAAAGAACCATTTTTTCTTACTCAATTAAATATACTCAGCCTGCCTGATATTGTTCATATAATGGTATAAATGTTTTCCCATTGATATGTATAAACACTGTTGTAAAAACTACTTTTTTTAACAGTCAGAGAACTACACAATGGAATTGGGATTCCACTTGCCAAAAAGGCAAATACTCTTGTGACTAGTGTATTATTGCAACAATTTAATTAACAAAAATTCAGACTGTTGCCATTTTCAACAATGGTTAACAATGTTGTACAAGAAATTTTACAAGTGTTGTTTATTGTGATAGTAACAAATATGGCACAATTTTTGGTTTTTTAGACTAATACTTCTCAAACAATGAACAATTTTTGCAGCAAAGTGTGGATATAAAATAAGGATATCAAGCAGGAATATTTTCTAGTAATAATAATAATTATTATTATTATTTCTTTCAACAATCGTTTTTGTGATCGCGACAATTGGCAGCTCAATTATTTGGAGTGTTGTTTCTCATTGCTTCATTGTTAGTGTGTTTCATGTGCAACAATTTACGACAGTGATGCTCATTACAACCAAATTAAAGTCATGTATTGTTGAGTATGTTTAGAAATGTTACATTTCCATTTTCCCAGATATAGTGACAATGTAAATACATTATAAGAAAGAAGAAAAAAACAAAACCCATTCCATCAAATATTTTTTGGCCTAACAAATAGTTGAATAACTAAAAAATTATTTAAGATAAAAATCTAACAAATTGGAATTAAACTACTGTTACAGTAACTTGATTTGTTTCAGTTACATTCGAATGAAATGAGTTACACAAAACTTGTTTGCTCTGTTGATAGTTATTTTCAATTCTTTCTTTTCTATTTTTCATTTCTTATTTTCGACTTCTTCAAATCTTTTGTCTCTTGGTCACAAATATTTCATTTTTCTATTGTTCTCTGCTTAATAACTCTGTAATTATACTCTTGTATGTACCTGTAATTTGTAAAATAAAGCTGCATCATATTCTTCAATTTTCAATTTTATCTAACAACTAACTCTACTAACCCTAAAAAAATAAAAAAGTGTTTATTTTATCACATACCTCTAAAATGAACGAAACAAATCGATTCCGTGTTCAATAAAAATAAACTTTAATCATTTATTTCCACCTCTAGTTTTTTCTCTTTTTCTTCTTTTCACGTTTCTTATTCGAATCTTTCTCCGGTTTAGTTTCTTCTAAGGAAATCAATTTCCTCTTGGGTGCAACTCTATTTAAAATACACATATTTTAAAACATATTTTTCATGTAAATTTAACTTTATCTTACCCTTTAACTGACACCATCCCTTTAGCTCCACCGCTCAAAGCACTTTGCCAGTCATCCTCACTTCCTTTAATCGCGTAATGAGATAAATGTTTCACGTCAAATTGACTCGTTTTTTTCTTTGATGATGAATCATCCCCAGTCATCTTCTGGTAACAAAAAAAAAAAAAATAATCAAAATGTAATAATTTAATTTTTTTTTTTTAAATATCATCTAAATTACTTCTTCGTCTTCAAGCTCTGCAACTTTCTCGATAAATTCCTCTGGTAGTGTTTTCTCAATTTCTTTGGATTTAATCGAATTCAAATGCGTTGTGATTTTTCGAATGAAACGATTGAATAATGCGAGAATCTGATTCGAGGCTATTTCTAACTCCGTGGCTATATCCTCCACTTCTTTGTATTGAAGACCCATTCCCAATAAAATCGCCTGTAAAAAAATAAATAAAATATATATAATTATTAGAAAAACTGTTCAAATAAAATTTTATAATTAAAGTAAATTCATACGCTTTGAACAGCGCTCATGTTGACGTCTCCCATTTTGAGAGTGAAATAAAGTTGTGCTAACGCTGGTGTTCTGTCTCGAATGTGATGGTAATCAGTCATGTTTCTCGAATAACTTTCCAATCGTTGAATGTCGTGAGGAGTGAAGTTCAGATTTAGTTCTGCAACACTCATCGTGACTGCTTTTTCCAAGCAGCTGTTGTTTTTCAGCACCTCAAGAGCAGTTGTTGTAGGTAACGTGCGAAGTTGATATCCCAAATTCGAAATAAACCGACGTCGAAAATCTAAAATTTAAAAAAATTCAAATCCAAAAAAAAAAAAAAAAAGTTATAAATTAAAAATTACCAATCCAAAACTCTTTAAGCCAATCAACTGCCACTTCTTCCTCACTGTGAAGTTTTTTAATCATAATGCACGAATATTCAGCAGTCAAGTCATTCTAAATAAATAAATAAATAAATAAATAAATAAATAAATTTCTACATTTTTAAATCAATGCTTTGTAAAATTACCGGAGTTTGTCTGAGATACACAGGAACAAAACCCGATTTTTTCCAGAACCGTAAGAGACTGTAGGTTAAGCCGTAGCAAACTCCGAGATAATCTAATTTCTCCGGCTGT
This sequence comes from Geophilus truncorum, assembly GCA_034695745.1. Lineage (NCBI taxonomy): Eukaryota > Metazoa > Arthropoda > Chilopoda > Geophilomorpha > Geophilidae > Geophilus > Geophilus truncorum. The sequence continues at coordinate 2,803 of JAQFZP010002632.1, read as the reverse complement.
CGTTCGGATAATTTAATAAGCAATGGTGGTAACTTTTTACGTGGAACAAGGGCTTCTGTAAACGATGCATCATCCTGTAAACAAAACATTAAAATAAAAATCATTTCATTTATCAGTTGACTTTTAATCAAAACCTACATTTTCAATCGTATCAATTTCTTCTGGTTCTTTAACGCTGTCGTCATCAAACGAGATCATTTTTCCTTCGTAATAATCAGCCAGCAATTCCAACGCTCTAGTTCCGTACCCCATCTTCTGGTACTCGGGATTGGTGGAAATCCTCACGACTCTTGCGCCTGATAACCCAGCGAACTCACTGTCGTGAAACTGAAATTATTCAATTTTTAAATTAATTTTACTTTTACTTTTCTTTAAAATGTAGTGCGGTATTATTTTCTCACTTGTTGCGACACAGTCCACGGAATCAAATCGCCCGCAGCTTTTTTACCCCTGGATAAACTATCCATAACTGTTGATTTTGAAATCCCACCTTCCAAACACACTTGCAAAACACACAGGACTTCAGGTAAAGCCGTCTGAGTCGCATTAACTGGACCCAGTAACACAAAAATCAAATGTCCAGGTGCGTCGGAGAGTAATTGAAGATCGTTAGGCGAATTCTTGTAATGAGACGCAACGTATAATCCCATAATCCGATGTAGAAATACTTCAGACGCTTTGCAATACGAGAAAAGCGTATCTCGATTAACCATGTACCTGAAATAAATTTCTTAATTAAATTTTTTTTTGTTAAAATATTTTAAAATTTTTTATAATTACAAGTCGCAATCTTGAGGAAGGGGACATCCCATCGACAAATTCGGAGTTGCAATCGTTGCATCCAAACATAACAGATCTGTCAACCATTTTTCAACATTATCGCCCGGTAAATAACGAATTGATTCTTCAAGTTGAATCTCGTGTAACAAACGACCGGTCGTGACCGCTGGTCTTGATTTAGTCTCAACGTTGGCGTTGTTTGAAGTCGACACTTGCTGTCGGAGTTGCTGAATGAGTTTGAGCGATAAGGAACGACCGGTTCCTTCGTATCTAAAAATTAAAATACATAAATAAATAAATCAATAAATTTGTTCAGTTATTTCAATTTTCTTCAACCCACCCATTAATTGTCGACGACATAAAAACCAAATACGGTCCGAGTAATTTTTTTACGTATGGCAACGGAATAGCGGCGGCTTCGTCGATGACCACTAACTCAGCTTGACCGAGTTTATGGGCGTCTGTTGGATGGATGTATTGAACAGTTTGCCGATGATCGCGGAAAACGTTGATTCGAATCAACGCTTTGTTGAAACTTGGATTTGTTGATTGGATTAACTCGAAATCGTCGTGTTCAACGTAATCAAGGGCTTCGAATCCCTTGAGAATAAACTCAAAAAGCGTCGTTAAATTCTCGGGTGAAGGAGAACTGACAAAGATGTTTGAATAACTAAAAGCACAAGCAGCTGCAATTGCCAATCCGAGAGCGGCGGATTTTCCACGTCCTCGAGCAGCTGTAAGAGTAACGGTAGAACGAAGGGATTTGTCAGTGATGGCGTCGATAAATTTCAGCAGAGCTTTGGCCTTGAATATAATTTAATTTTTTTAGTTAGTTTAGTATTTCAATTTTTTTTTTTCTTCTTTAAATTTTACTTGATCTAATGTTTTGCAACATTTCACCAAATTCCAAACAAGTTTTGTGTCTTGAAGCGATTCTGTTAGTTCCTCCAATTCGGCATCATGCAGCGACTTCTTCTGCAATTAAATATATTTATTTAATGAACTTCATTTTTATTTATTGATTTTTCTAGACCTTATTGATTTTTCTAGAAATGGGTTCGATTGAAAGACAGTGTGAAGAAAAGGGTAAAACGTCTAAATTATCATCCAACATTAAACATTTCTTGCACGAAACTAAAGACAAAAGAAACCTTTAAAAGAAAAATAATTTTAATTTAAAATATTAGAATGTTTAATTCTCTGACTATTACCGTTCGTTAAAACGGCCAACAACATCTCCATGAACCTCAGTTCTATATCTCGAATGAACGTCCTAAAATATAAAATTAAATTAAATATTTATTTCTATTTTAATATAAAAAAAAAATCATACCATTGCCATAGTGCAAAACTGTTTCTTCGATGTCACATTTGTCAATAAAATTGCTATAATTCCACCACCTTCGACTGTTTCGATGGTCCTTGCTAATAAATTAGGTGTCAAAGCTTCGAAATCCTAAAAATTATTACGAAATTAATTGAATTTCTACCAGTAAAATTAAAAACTATTTCACCATACCTGTAATACACACATTCCGAACGTGTTACCCAATATCCTTTCAGTTTCTTTGTAGTAACAATATCTAACGTTAGTCGACACAATAAAATTTTCAAAATTATCATTCTCCTTCACATCGAATTTTCCACTTTGAACTTTCTTCTTAATTTGCTTCATTCGTTTCTTCTTATGACTGCTGAATCCCAATTCTTTCTTGTAACACCACAAAACATTCGGTCTGGCCTTTACAGTGGCTTTAGTCAACAAATGATGGAGTATTACGACCTGTTAGTAAATTCAAATAACAATTTTTCACATGAAAAAGACAAAATCATCGTATTGTTTCATATTACTTGATCCCTGGCTTTCTTTCCTGATATAATAAACAATGTTCGATGACCAAGTGCAACCCCATTTTCAATTAAAGTTGGAATGCGATTATCAAGCTTCTTTCGATTCATTTTTCACGAAATAACAACCACATGTGTTTTCAGTAGGCGGCCATTTTAAAAAATAAAATCGCAG
>JAQFZP010002631.1:0-12886 GCA_034695745.1 Geophilus truncorum | reverse complement strand
TTTTCATTTTTTGCTCACATCTACTAATCTATCAGAGCTGGATCTATGCATGCGATATCTTTTAAACTCCTTGCACTGATAACTGCAACTGTACAAAGGTGTGGTACCGAGTGTTTTCAAGTTCACTTGGCATTTGATCCTTATTCTTGGAAACATGGCCGAAATAAAAAAAACTGTACATAAATGACTTCAACTCCGATTGCTACGCTCAACAATGGACGGGTGATGTTGAGTACGAGTACAAATGGTACGCAGAGGAGTTTTATCATCGTCTATTTCAACAAGGTAGATACAGTATTTACAGTATATTTTAATAATTTTTTTTAAATTTATAAAAATTATTTTTTAATTTCTATTCTAATGTTAGGAAAATTGAAGGGAAAGACACTTATCGATGTTGGGTGTGGACCGACGATTCGAGCGGCTCTCGTTGCTAGTAGATACGGTTGCGATGTTTATTGCGGAGATTTCTTAGAGGGCAATCGCGAATTCCTCAAGAAATGGCTTAAAGAAGGTCACGCTGCATTTGATTTGCGCGCGCAATTCAAACACGTCGCGCACCTCGAAAACAAGAAGTAAAATTTTCCCCCTAAAAAGCTTATTTCTTAAATATGGCAATTTTTTTTTTTAAGTGACATCGAGTATCTCGAAGACCGGGTCAAGAAAAGCATCAAAGACATCTTTTTCTGCGACGTTCTTGCCAACAACCCTTTGCACCCTCGACTTCTGCAGCAGTTCGACATCGTAACTTCGAATTTATGCCTCGATTGCTACACAGATGAGTCTGACTACAAGAAAGGTGCCAAAGGGTTGAGCAATTTGGTCAAACCTGGTGGCTTTCTCGCATTCGGCAGCTCTTTAGGTGGCACTTATTACAAAGTGGGTGACAAGACGTTGCCTTGTCCTCCAGTGACGTCTTCGCAGGCCAGAGAGGCTTTGACCGAAGCGGGGTTGAAGGTTTTGGAGGTTTGCGAATATTATTTCAAAGGAGCCATGTGTCCTGAAACACAATCAAGTGTCAAGGGGTTTATGACGGTGTATGCTGTTAAACCGGAATGAAAAATGATGTTGAAAACAAATATAAATAAAAAATAGTTTGAAAAAAATGAGGTCGAATTTGACATATTACATCAATTGGTTTTGATAACATTTCAAGGTTGGCTGATAGGACTCGAGTTCTTTAAGTACTCGAGTCATTGTTGATTACGACTCGGTTTAAAGTAGGCAACTATAAATCATGGCAGAAAACACGTCTTTGATGCTTTTCTTAATGCTTTTCTTAACACATCGATGAGTGTTTTCCCCTTTAGTTTTTCTATAACTTAACAAAAATCAAAAATCTATTTCTACAAACATTGAAAATAGTGTTAGAAACATCTACCTTGTTTAAACAATCGATGATAAAAGTCCTCTGCGAACCACTGATGTTCGTATTCCACTTGACTAAAATAGTTTTCGGCAAACGCATCGCTTTTGAAGTGATTTTCGTACAGCTTTTTAACTTCAGCCATTGTAATGTGCGTGACAAGTCGAAGTGAAATTAATTATTATAAAATAATCCTTGTAATAAACTTACTGTAGATATCACTCTTACGGTACTCTTCAGTGATTTTTGATAAAGTGATTTTTAAACTGATAAGATATTAATAAAAGTGTTAGAGTGAAGCAAATTGAAGTGGTAGCAAATTGTCAACTCTAAACTTTGTTATAAAAAGAGAAATAAAAAACTGAGTTTAAAGAGGCAGTTTAGGCATCATGATTAATAAAAATTAATTACAAATTCAGTTGAATATTGCATACAGAATACAACAAGAACACAGAGAATAATGAAAATAAAGGTATGGTAACCAGAAATAAATACTCGGTGTCACTAAAAAAAAAAATATTTTTATTTCAGAAAAAAGTGTTTGGTGAGTTTTTACTTTTTATTTTCGAGTTGAAAAACGTGTTTGAATTGCGCGGTAAAATCAACTTCAACATGACCGTCTTTTAGCCATTTCTTGATAATTTCGCGATTGTTTACCCAGAAATCTACACAGTAAACGTCGCAGTTGTACTGTATCTGCTGGCAACAAGTGCAGCTCGAACTGTTGCTCCACACCCAACGTCAGCAAATGAATGTTTTTCCCTTCAATTTTCCTAACAAAAAAAATTAAAACATCAAAATACTTAAACATTGACAAAGAAAGTTAGAAATTAAAATATAACTACCTTCCCCAAACAACTGACGATAAAAGTAATCTGAAAACCACTTATGTTCGAACTTCGGCAAATCATTTTCACATATTTTTTTAATTTCAGTGGAAAATCGAAATAACTAAAGTTTAAAAAAAAATCTTTGTTTGTCACTTTTTGTTATTATTATCAGTGGACCCAGATATGTACTTTCATAATATCTACGAGCATTAAAGTACTTGAGATTAGAAATTATACAACATTTAAACTATCACTAAATAAATAACTAAATACGTTTTTTATTTATGATTTTTAATATCAATATCAAAGTTTACTTTCCATATTTTTTTATTTACTCCGGTTTAATTGCCAAAAGCGTTAGAAAACCCGTTGCATCGGCTTCAATGGGCGGCGGTTCTTTATAATAAAACTCGCAAACTTCCAACACCTTCAACCCCGCTTCTGTAAAAACGCGTTTGGCCAAGGACGAGGTCACTGGATGAGCCGGAAGTACTTTGTCACCTACTTTATAGTAAGTGCAATCCATTGAACTGCACAAAGCTAGATAGCCACCCGGTCGGATCAAACTGATTAACCCTTTGACTCCTTTTAAATAATCACTCTCGCTCGGATAACTGTCGATGCATAAACTCGAGGCGACAATGTCGAACTGCTGCAAAGGTCGGGGATTCAAAGGGTTGTCGGCAAGAACGTCGCAGAAAAACACGTCTTTGATGCTATTCTTGACCCTTTCTTCGAGATATTCGATGTCACTAATTATATAAAAGAAAAAAATGTTTTTATTTGAGGAAAAAGTGTTTTGTGACATTTTTATACTTTTTGTTTTCGAGTTGAGCGACGTGTTTGAATTGTGTGCTGTAATCGAAAGCGGCAAGACCTTCTTTGAGCCATTTCTTGAGAAATTCGCGATTATTTTCAAGGAATTCTCCGCAGTAAACGTCACACCCGTATCCACCAGCGATGAGAGCCGCTCGAACCGTTGGTCCGCATCCGACATCGATGAGTGTTTTCCCCTTTAGTTTTTCTATAACTCAACAAAAATCAAAAATCTATTTCGACAAACAGTGAAAATTGTGTTAAAAACATCTACCTTGTTTAAACAATCGATGATAAAATTCCTCTACGAACCACTGATGTTCGTATTCCACTTGACTAAAATAGTTTTGGGCAAACGCATCGCTTTTGAAGTGATTTTCGTACAGCTTTTTAACTTCAGCCATTGTAATGTGCGTGACAAGTCGAAGTGAAATTAATTATTATAAAATAATCCTTGTAATAAACTTACTGTAGATATCACTCTTACGGTACTCTTCAGTGATTTTTGATAAAGTGATTTTTAAACTGATAAGATATTAATAAAAGTGTTAGAGTGAAGCAAATTGAAGTGGTAGCAAATTGTCAACTCTAAACTTTGTTATAAAAGGAGAAATAAAAAACTGAGTTTAAAGAGGCAGTTTAGGCATCATGATTAATAAAAGTTAATTACAAATTCAGTTGAATTTTGCATACAGAATACAACAAGAACACAGAGAATAATGAAAATAAAGGTAACCACAAATAAAATGTAAATTGCCTCAAACATGATTAGCCTTTAATAAGACTCAATTTTCACGAAACCTAAAAAAAAATTTTAAAAAATTTTCATCTTTATCAACATTTACAAAGTCACCAAAACAACTTACGTTTTCTTTCAGAAAGCGCAAAACGTTCACCCAAAGGAAGGAAAAGCAGCCAACAGATAGAACTCTGTATTTGGATGGAAGGAAAGCAAAATTAATCGTTTGTGCTGGGATCCAAAAAGTACAAGTAGCCTATAAACAAAAAATAATTAAAAAATAAATTAAAAACACCCAAAAATCTCTCAAAATTATACAATAACTACCGCATAAGTTTTTGGAAGTTTATTTTTCAACTGTTCATATGCACTTTCATCCTGAAACTGAGCCATACTCATGTAGAAAAGAACCAAAATCGACGGCGCCAGAACGATCTGGTCCAGAGCGATTTTAAGGGCGACATTTTTCGGGTTTTTACCGCGAAAGCTCTTGTCCAGCCACTGATACCAGAAATAGTAGCCGGGTGCAACGAGAAAAGTACCGACTACGAAGTACCTGGCAATTGCCTTGTAATCGTAGCTAGGTTCCTTTCCCGAGGATTTAACGGCGTGAAATAGAGTCACAGTTTGTTGAGTCAATTCCCCTGCTGCGAACAGTACTCCGTACGAAACTACATTGAATAAGAACGGACCACGGCGGTAGAAACGATTTATTTGCATTTATTTGAAATTAACTTCAAAATTTTGACTGCCTCAACCAGAAACGAATCTGGTAAAAAAGGTTTTCACGTTGTATTACGTCGAGATCATTGTTAGAAATCTTTTTCTCCAATTTAAATATTCCCGCTATTAATTTTTTTGCCGATAGATGGCGTTGATCGCAAGATTATAAATCTCGCAGTTTATCGCAGTTTATCGCGAATTCCCGGCGGATTCACGCTTGCTCGAATTACAACTATCAGACGTAAACATTGCAAGATGGGAGAAGATAGGGATGGTTTGTTTTGATTTTCCTTACCCGATGTTAGTTTAGCATTAAAATTGATTATTTTTTTCAGATTATTCTCGCGACCGGGAGCGTAAACGGAGTCGCCGTAGAACACGCAGTAGGAGCCGCAGCAGGGATAAGGATCGGCGTCGTCGAAAGTCGCGCTCTCGATCGAGAGAGAGAGATCGAGATCGAAAAAGCAGAATGTAAAGTTGAAAAATGATAAAATTAATACGATTTAACTGTTATTTCATGCAGTTATACTAGTCCTTTGCGAGAAAGGGAGAAAAAAGTACCTAGACGGAGAAAACCATCACTTTATTGGGATTTACCACCTGCAGGATTCGAACACATAACGCCGGTTCAATACAAAGCCATGCAATGTAAGAAATTAAAGGTAAATTAAAGGTAAACTTAAGGTAAAATTTTAATTTTTTTTTTGTTTTGTTTTTAATAGCTGCTGGTCAAATACCTGCTCCGTTGATCGACCCCAATCCTCAGGCAGCTGTACCTGTTGTTGGAAGTACGATAACGAGACAAGCTCGACGTTTATACGTGGGAAATATTCCGTTCGGGGTAACGGAAGAGGAAATGATGGATTTTTTCAATCAACAAATGCACGTCGCTGGATTAGCACAAGCGATGGGAAATCCTATTTTGGCTTGTCAGATTAATCTGGATAAGAATTTCGCATTTTTAGAGGTTTTAGTTGAGGAAAATTTAAAAATATCAAAAAAAAAAAATGTTTTGTAACTTAAAAATTTGAGTTTATCACAATTTTTCACGTCATTTTTATCGATTTTTGAATTTAAATTTTTTTTTTTTTAGTTTCGATCCATTGACGAAACGTCTCAGGCAATGGCATTCGACGGGATCAACTTCAAGGGTCAGTCTCTCAAGATTCGACGACCCCATGATTATCAACCAATGACCGGAATGACAGATTCATTTAGTGTTACCATGTCGGGATTACCAGGTTTAGGTTTATAATATTAAAATTTTAAAAATAGAATTTTCTTACATGAAAATAAATTAAAACTCTCACTAGGAGGTGTCGTGTCGACGATGGTTCAAGACTCGCCTCACAAAATCTTCATCGGCGGTTTACCCAATTGCTTAAACGAAGATCAGGTAACTAAAAAAAAAACCCACAAAAATAAATTATTTTCAAAGTTTTAAAGGGTTAAAGGGTTTTAATGGGTTTAGTCAGACTCTGAGTCAACGGCCTTGTTTTTTTTCCAGATATTTCTTTCAGGTTATTTTTTCAGGGGCAGTTTCTTTTTTTTTTTTTTTTTTAATTAAAAAAAAAAAAAAAAAAATTAATAAAAAAATTGGTACCGGTAGTCATTTTCTTGCAGCTTTTCTCATAGGTGTGGACCCATTTTAATGAATTTATTTTTTCTAATTTTTCAAAATTTCAATCAAAATTTGCATTGATTCATTCTGTTTTTACTTCTTCCCCCGTTTCAATTCGTAGCGAAGGTTTCACGGGTGCTAACCCCAACCTACTCGCTTTTCCACCTTGACAAAATGCGCAACATGTGTCACCTAAAAGGCAAGTTTCACGGGTTTTGTTTATGTGACCAGCTTATTATGGGAAAGAGTTAACGATTAACGTAAATTGCTCGAGAAATTGGGTTGAGAGTCGTTAAATTTGTGTTAATGTCACTTAGTGCTCGTCTAACATCGCGTTTATGGTGTTAATTAGGTAGGTGAATTAAGGGTTTGTGTTAGTTTTATTTTTTTATGTTGGTCTTTTTTAATTTTTTAAATTTTTTTTTGGGTTTATGTTTGGAAAAGTGAAGATTTTATTTTTTGTTTTGTTTTTTATTTAGGTTAAAGAGTTGCTCATGTCGTTTGGTCAGCTGCGGGCGTTTAATTTGGTCAAAGATAGTGCCACTGGGTTGTCGAAGGGATACGCGTTTTGCGAGTATCAGGATATAATGATCACGGATCAAGTAAGGAAAAATTGAATTTTGTCGTGTTTGGAAGTCTGGTGTTAAAATTTAATTTTTTTTTTTTTTTATTATTTCTAATTGTTAAATATCGTAAGCCTAAATCCACTTTTAACGTCACTATACATCAAAAATTATATTTAGAACAGGGTTGGACAAACTCACAAATGATGTTGAAGAGATTTATGGGATTTGTTAAGATTTGAAAAGAATTAAAAAACTTTTACAGAATTTTAAAGATTTGCAGAAATTTTACAGATTTTTAAAGATTTGCAGAGATTTATAGAGATTTTTTTGAGATTTGTAACGATTTTTAAGGATTTTTGAATTATTTTTGCTTGAAATTTGCAAAGATAATCAGAGATTTTCGAGCTTGTCCGATCCCTTTTAGACCACCTGGTGTTGAAATGTGACAGTAAAAATGATTTTTATCTCTTAAAAACAGCAATTTCAAACACGACAAAATTACCGAAATTTATTTACGAAAACAAAAAAAAAAAAAACAATTTTATTTATTCAGGCTATTGCGGGGCTTAATGGAATGCAACTGGGCGACAAGAAACTAATCGTACAACGTGCAAGCATAGGTGCTAAAAACCATCAAATCAGCGTAAGTTTTCACAAAATTCCCCATTAGCCATTTCCCTAACTGAGTGACTAACTCCCTTTTTGTTTCGCACTATTTAGTGTTTTTCCACTCACCAGCCACAACTTCCTGTCCAAATCCAAGTGCCGGGACTCAATCTTTTTTCAGGCGCCGGTCCTGCCACCGAAATCCTCTGTCTCTTGAACATGGTGACACCCGAGGAACTCTGCGACGTCGAGGAATACGAGGGTAAATTAAAAAAAAAACTGAAAAATTCAAAAAAAAAAAATTTAAAATTAAAAAAAAAATATTTCTAGATATACTTGAAGATATCCGCGAAGAATGTGGAAAATACGGCGTCGTCCAAAGCCTGGAAATCCCGCGACCGATCGAGAACGTTGAGGTACCCGGGCTCGGAAAAGTGTTCGTCGAATTCAACTCCGTGATCGACTGTCAAAAAGCGCAGCAAAATCTGACCGGTCGAAAATTCGCCAACCGAATGGTCGTAACTTCGTACTTCGACCCCGAAAAATACCACCAACGCAAGTTTTGACATTTACGACACGAAAAGCATTATTTACATGCGATTTATTGAATTTTTTTCTTATTGTTATTTGCAAATCACAAACCGTGATTCAGTGGATAAGAAATTCGATTTAATTCATTGATTAAAGAAAATATTTCTAAAATATCGATTTGTTTTTTTTTTTAATCCTTATCTTCTCGTGCACTTTGATGAAACGTTGTATATAAATGTCTTTTTGTTGATATAATAAACTTTTTTTTACTGGAATCTTATCACTGCCACACCACAATGAGATATTAAAATAACTTTTTACCTGAAAATGGTGACTATAAAATAAATTTGATCAGTTCATCATTTTTTTTTTTTTTTTTTTTTTGCCTATCGATTAATTATTTTGCAAAACAGCACTGGGTTTTATTTCGGCCATTTTACGCCGCATCTTGCTCGTTAATGTCCATCAAATCCAAGATTTTCCCCACAAAACCAGCAACATCCGTGTTCTTTTCACTGTGCTTCAAGATGAACGGGTGTTTAAGAAGTTGTACATAATTAGGTCTCTGTTGGTAATCTTTCTTCAAACTAGAAATTAATTTTAAATTGAAATAAAATTTCTTTAAAAATTTAAAAAAAAATTATTTTCTGACCATTGAACTATGAAGTCTTCGAACTCAGTGGAAAATTGGTTCGCAGGAAGCCGTGGGGGTTCGTCGGTGACTACTTGTTTCAGTTGTTCGAACGGAGTGCGCCATGATTCGTACGGAAACTTCGCGGTCGCCAATTCTATCTACAAAAAAAAAAAAAATTTAATTTTTTTAAAAATTTAAAAATTTAAAAATCGACTCGGAAGTGAAATTTATTCTTTACCATTGTAATTCCTAGACTCCACACGTCGGATCGTATATCGTACCCTGTTTGGTTCTTGTCGGGATCGATTCTTTCCGGCTAAAAATTATTTCATTATTATTATTATTTTTTTTGTAAATTTAATTTTTTTTTTTTTTTTAATTTAAATTTACCGCCATGTACGGTCTGCATCCAGCTTCGACTGTTTTGGCCACCGAATCGACCAAACAGCCGCTGATACCGAAATCGCATATTTTAACTTGACCCTGTCGACTGATGAGAATGTTCGAAGGTTTGACGTCACGATGAATCACTTGCAATCTCGATTGTAAATAATGTAAAGCGTTAACTACCTAAAAGTAAAATTAAAATTTTTTTTAAGGTAAGAAAAGTTGATTTAAATCCTTTTAAAAATCACTCACAGCATTTGCAATTTTGCCTAAAATGTCTTCAGGTATCCTGAAACCGTGCTCAGATGCAGTCACGTAGAATTTATCTAGCGATGTGTCCATCACTTCCATGCAAATCCACACGTCACCTTCTCTGAACAAAGCGCCGTAAAATAGAACTGTGTGAATACAGTCGCTCGTTCGCATCGATACATCCAGATCCATCAAAAGCTGTTTCTGCTCTCGAGTGTTGACAGTCACAGTTATACGCTACACAAAAATGCGGAAATATTAAAAACATAAATTAAAAAAAATAAAAAATTCTCACTTTGACCGCCATTATTGTGTTTGTTTTTCGATGTCGCACTTTTTCAACAACTCCATAAGCGCCTCGACCCAACACACACAACGTTTCCAGGTCATCTGCCTCGACATCTATCTCAGTTTTGTCTTCTAGAGTTATTGTAGTGCGTTTATCCAAATCTCGTGGCGGAGTTCTTAAAAATAAACAAAAATTTTAATTTTTTTGGGAGGACAGAAAAAATATTTTTTAAATTTAAACTTACACAGCTGGTTCCGGGTTATCAGTTATGGTAAACTTTCCAGGTCTGGGTTTTTCTCTTCCTGCAAAATACAATTTTAAATAAAAAAAAATAATTCATGTGACCTTTTTTTTCTTAATTTACAGTGCAACACCTGCCTATTGACAATGCACTCATCAGGTGATAAGAGTTAAAATTTGACATTTAGCATTTCCAATAAACATTTCACTCTCAATTCGATTCATAAACTCATTATCTAATCTCTCAAAGCGTTCTGTCAACGCATATTCATTCATTTTTCAATTTTTTTTCGCTCATTTCTTTACATCGCGATGAAATGCATTAAAAATATGAAAAAATGTGAAATTAAATCGCTGTTTCATACCTGCCATTTCATCTGACTCGTGTTTGTACAGTCACATGGGGTTTTCCGGTCAACTAATTGAAATTAAAAGAAAATAGGCTTAATTGACAGCGACTTTTAGCTGTACATCGGTGCGAATGTCAGCACTTCCAAGTCATCGGTTAATGATTTACCTGAGTTGATTTTTTTGCTGCAAACGATGCACTGATTTTGTTTGAATCCAAGTACTATCTAGAGCCGGCAGGGCTTGGTTTGATTATGAGTCACTTGTGCAAGACGACAACGATCCTCTTCCGTTTCTTTGCAGCCGGAAAAAATCCGTTCGCATTTTTGCCTCTCCCATGCCTGGATCTACATGAGTGACGTCATCTCTGAGTCACCCGAAACTCGTGACTCATTATACCTGAAAATCACATTTATTTCTTCACTAGTAATTATTTCAGCAGTAAAAAGGATTTCTTTAGTGGGTTTTATTTGATTTTAATGCTTTATTGAACTTTAAAAATAAAATTTATTTCGGCATTTAAAGATGGCGGCGCCCGTTGAAAGTGACAGCTGCGATATGGATGAGGTCTATAAACACGTTGCTGATGTTTTAAATAACGAATTTGGGGATGATTTATTGAGTTTGGGAAAATCTAAAGATATAGTTGATAGTTTGAGTAGAAATAAAGAGGAAATTAAAACAAAGGTTAATCATCAGTTGGTTTCGATGATGATATTTGTAGTTTTTAATTTTTTTATTTTAATTCCTAGTTATCAATTGCAAGTGATGAGGTTCCATCAAAGTTGAGTAGAGCATTAAAAGAAGTCGATGATATAATGGCAAGGATGGATGAGCTGAAAAAGTTACAGGAGACTTTCAAGAAACAAGTATCATCGCACTTACACAGAGTCGAACCAGTTGTGAATGATCTCAAGCAACCGATTAAAGAAGTCACGTTAATCGAGCATTATATTAAATACCTGCAATGGATTCAGACTATCAACAATTCGAGGCATTTTTTTTTGTGTGTGTTAAAGATATAATTTTTACTTATTTATTTTTATTTATGAAGTTCTGAGATCCAAACGGCGCTTTTAGTGAAGGCAGAATCGCGAGCTGTGACGTGTTTTGCAGATTTAGCTCGACTGTCATCCGTTTTAGCCAACTCTAAATGTCTGCATTTAGTTAATTTCATTCAAATAACTGTGAAGTTCTGGCACGAGTTGCTTAAAGAAAAATTTACAAAGTTTGTGTTTGATATTTTTTTTTTTAAATAATAAGTTAAATTTAAAATTTTTATTTTTAGAGACTTCGAGTCCGTTCTCAAACTTCTAAAATGGCCATTTCTCTCAGCAGTGTCGATCGACACGATACAAAACCCAGATACAGAGTTAATAACTCAACTGGAGACTATTTTCATCTATTTACTTCGCATTCAGCTTCGAGAAGATGATTCTTCTTCACCTACAACAACAACAACATCGTCCAGATTCGTCGTCTTACCAATGAAACTTCTCTTAAAACCTCTGCGAAAACGATTTCTGTATCATTTTTACGGCAGTAAAGAAACGAATAACTTTGAAAAAGTAAAATTATACTTTTGTACATTGACAAAAATATCAAATTGATACATTTATTTTGTAGCCTGAATGGTATTACACGCAAATATTGACTTGGATCAAAGATCATTCCTCTTTCCTCGAGACTACGATTCAGAAGTTTTTCGACAAAGCAGAAATGATCGGAATCAACGCAAAAGTTGAATTTATGTACGGTCTCGTGGAGCTCGTGATTGAAAAACTAACTTCGAGCATCGACTTCATCATTTACGACGACCATTTACTGTCGCACACGATTAACGAAACTTTGTTGTTCGAGAAGGAACTGAGGTCTTACGGGTATCCAATAATGTACCCGAATTGTCTGATGATTATTACGAGTGACAGATGTTTCACTCGGTGGATCAACATGGAAAGAAAATGTAACGAGATTAAAGAAAAAAAAGCGAGATAAAATACTTAGGTTTTTAATTTATTACAGCTGCAGTTGAGAAAATGGATTTGATAATGAATTCAGAAATGGCGTGGAAATTCCGGTTCCAAGACGGCGACGATTTGGACGATTTAAAGATGCCGGAATGTGGGGAGAATTTCATGACTCTTATTTTAACCATTACTGGTGAGTTTGTTTTGGTTTTTTAATTTTTTAAACTAAATTTTGTGTTTTTAGATCGGTACAAGGCATTAGTGCATCCGGGTCACCGTTTGCAGTTTCTAGATCTTCAGTTGGAATTATTGGACGATTTTCGACTTCGTTTGCAGCAACTTCATAAAGAAGAAGCGAAGGAACCGATCGAATCAAACTACTGCGCGATTCTTAACACTTGCTTCTACATTATCCAAGTTCTCACAGATTGGAGCGAATTACCAGTAAAAAAAAAAAAAAAAAATATGAAAAATTAATATTCCAAAACTTTTCTATTTTTTAGTTCTTCCTTCAAACCCAGTATTATAAACTCCAGTATGAAAATATCCAGAGTCA
This sequence comes from Geophilus truncorum, assembly GCA_034695745.1. Classification (NCBI taxonomy): domain Eukaryota; kingdom Metazoa; phylum Arthropoda; class Chilopoda; order Geophilomorpha; family Geophilidae; genus Geophilus; species Geophilus truncorum. The sequence continues at coordinate 415 of JAQFZP010002631.1, read as the reverse complement.
ACTACAGATGCAAATGTCGGCCACTACGCCATCGATAGAAAGCGCAAAAGCAAATCGTAATTTGATGAAATTTTGCGATTCCATTTCATTTAATTTAATTAATTATTTTTTAAAAGGTCATCCATCCGGGGATCTTTCTCCCTCACAATTAGCCATTTCTAACGTGCAAAAAGCAGCACTTGACAGTCTACAGGAGGACTTTAGGGAAGATAAATTGGATTTCATGTCCGGAACTGTGTTCGAGAAAGTGGTTACGTTGTTAGAACACATGAAAGTAAGAAAAGGGTGAAATAAATCAACTTTATATTGAAATTTGCTACGGTTTTGATGCGAAATTAATGTTGAGTTTCTACGATTACTGGAATCCATCAAAGAATTTAATACTCCGAAGTCGGAGGGGTTTGACGTTTCGACT
>JAQFZP010002630.1:0-12891 GCA_034695745.1 Geophilus truncorum | reverse complement strand
AATTGGTGCATCACTTTTATGTGAACCATGATTTATTCTTAAGTGTTTTTCCAGTGTTTTGTGCTGACCAAGAATAAAAGCTTCAGTGGCTTTTTTAGCTGTGCTGTAATAGGTGGGAAGAGATATTGCTGGCCAGGTTGCATATTGGTCACAGTCGGGGAGTTACCACTGCAACGCCTCATCCCTTTCTTCATTGCAGAAAATATAGTTTGTAAACATCTCTCACTTATCTGTTCGAAAACATTTTGCACAAGTGTATGGATCTCAGCTTTTTATCAAATTGAATTGCTTTAAATTGATGGTGACAAATACGTATAAAATTGATCGATTTGAGATATGGTAGGTTACTTTGTTTAACCCTTCCATTACCAACCATAGGTAAAAATATACATTGCAATGGAGATAGGAAATTTTTTTTCTTTTTGTTGAGTTTGTTCATATTCTCATATACTAAAATCTGGCCAGTTTTGATATAAAAAAAATTATTAATAATAAAGATAGTTTTTGCAAATTTTTTGCCTCTTAAATTCCCATGAAACATTTTTTGGTTAGACTTTTAGTCATTATAATACAAAGTGAGGTTTAAAGTTTCAATGTGGATTGACTTACTTTCATTAATTTCTACGTGAGGCGTAATACCACTGCAGGTGTCAAGAAATTAAAGAATAGTCATGATTGATTTAAATAAACCCCTTCTGTTGGCAGTGACAAAAATTACATAGGGTGATTAGTGATTAGCTGATTACAAAAGAAATATACAGTTTCAACATTGTATTTCATCAAAATTATTGTACATATTGACATTTTCTTTACATAGGTTTGTAAAGAAACTCAAAAAGTTTTGATTCAAGTTATGTATATCAGCTGGAAGTGGGAAAAAAATGTTATCTTTGATGAATCTCCACAAGAAAATAGTCACATGTTGTTAAATCTGGGCTTCGTGTTGGCCAACGAGGGAGGCAGAAGTTTTTTTGTTCAATTTCAATTGAGAAAATACTTTCTCAACAGCATTTACAGCCATTTTGAGTTTCGTGTCACGTGATAGCTGACGTAATTGCTGACTCATCCTTGCATATGGGCAAAAAAAATTGTTTTTGAGTTTTTTTTTTTAGAAACCCATGTAAAGTAAATGTCAGTACGGTATCTACAATAGCTTTGATGTAATACAATGTTGAAACTGTATATTTCTTTTGTAATCACCCTGTACTTCAGTTCTGAGGTAGCAAAAACCTGTATATTTTTATTATTGCTGGTAATGCAATGAGATTTTTAGTAATGGAACCATTAATGAAAGGGTTAAAGTGGTTGCTTAGTCAGGTCAGTTGAGACTGTTGTTTAGTGAACTGGCCTTTGACATTTACATAAATTTGAAGTAATCCTAACATTTCCCCAGATGATATTTGTAGAATTCTTACATTAATTGTCCCACAACTGGTTATCGTTTAAGGGCCTGAGATTTTTTTTGTCACAGTATAAGCAACATAATCAGGACGTGATCAAATCTTAATGATGTATCTAAGACGAAGATAAATACACTACACTAAAAGATGATGATATACTGTTTAAGGTCGCTTCGCTAGAGATTATGAACATACATGACCTGTCACAAAACATTAACATGTCTCACAGTTACAAATAACTACGAAATTATGAAAATTACACAATCTGTAAATCTACCCCGTACACCAAAAGAGGAGGTTCAAAAGTCTCAGCATACCAACTAAAAACTGAAGAAGATCTTTGATCTCTCGTTATACATTACGTTATACATATCATATCCTAGCCTTACCTGAGGTAATTTTCTCTCTACAATTCAAACAACAGAGTTGATCATTCTCCAATTCTAATTCGCACCAAACACAGTGACATCCGAGACGAATGTTTACATTTGAAAATTGATCGCAAGGAAGGAAATCAATGAGCTTAATCAGATGAGGAAATAAAAACAAAAGAAGAAGTGAAAAATGATGTCAGCGCAATTGAATAGCATGCAAACAAAGCCTTTGTTTGCCTTCTTCTCATTTAAGCAGTAGAAATAATTTCAATTTGCTGCGACTCCCCAACCCTGCCCCGGCGCGAATAACAAGTCAATTGTTTATTCGCGTGCAGCAAGTTTGACAAAGGGCCAGATTACATCCGCCCCGTGCCCCGTCCCATGCCACGCAATGCCACGCCATCCGTCCACCATCAGGACATTCTTCACAGATAATAGAAGCCAACTTAATGGGGACATGCGAATCAATTTAAAGTGGACTCGGCGAACGGAAGTGGCCGGACCCAAGTGTCGCGCCAAATGCAGCAGAGCGCGCGATAACGGCAAGAAAGCGGCGTTAGGCCTAAGCCAGATAACAAAGCAATGCAAAGCTGGAGGGAAAAGATGTAGGCGAAGTGCCGCAATCGGACGTCGCACTGGATATTTCGGGCCACGTCGTTTGTCACGGCGGGAGTTGAGCTATTGTGCGCGATCGGTTGCCAAGAAGTTCCTCACACCGATAGCTCTCCGGCTTGTTAGTATGATGAGTTTGCGTGTCTCATTAATTAAACTGCAGACTGGAGCTTTCAAGCAGATGAGCTAGATTAAATAGGTTACGACCCACTGATATTTTTAACGATGAGTTATACCGGGCCGGGCCACAGGGTTGCAAAGATTTTGCTAAGTGCTTCTATTAAATGGGGAATTGTACGGTGATCGTGATTTTATTAGCGCCGATGCGTGCGCCCAAGACGCAAAGCGTGACCAAGGCTTGTTTGCATTAACTTAGCTGCGCTTGCTCCAAGTAATATAGTGCAATTTTTCTGCTTTTTACCTCTGCTGTAATTATATCCTCGATATTGGTGATTGGCAGGATAGAGGGATGTTGGGGGAGGTTTGGGGTGCTCCACCCTTTTGGTGGTGAGGGTGGGACGAGGAAAATTATTTCAGATATGGTAATGTTTTTTTTATTTAGTAGGGGCTTTTTTGTTTATCAAGGTGTAAAGGTGTTGCTTTGCTTGATTTTTATCAACAATTTTTAACGTAACAAATTCTATGATTTTGTCGTAGAAGTTAAAGGTCAAGTGAACTGGTTTATTATTAAATATAAATCTTCTCATGACAAACAATAATTAATCGTCACCAAATGATTTTCAGTCACGTTAAAATTTGTACAAAACCGATCGCAAAAAATGGATTATACGAGCTGTGGCGATTTACGACGTAACAAAGTCAGCTGCCCCTGTAACAGGAATTGCCCGCAATGCTTTCATTGTTTTCAGCGACTGATCCAGGATTTAGCTCTGAAATTCTCTCGAGCAGGGTTTCCAGAATTCTCAGAATCAAATTTTTTTTTACATTCGCTGTTTGTGATTGTCTTTTTTACAAAAATTTATGGGTCAAGAAACAATTTAGTGATGGTTAATTACTGTTTGTGGTTTATGTCACATTTAATAATAAACCAGTTGACCTTTAATCTTAATATTGACATTGCAGAGAAAATGAATTAAATTGAAATGGAAGTTGTGCAAATCACTGGAATTTTAATTGGAGGAATTGGCTTCTGTTTGAAGAAATGCGCCAAAACTAATCTTGCCAGCTGTGATTTGTTTTTCCTATTCAATTTGCATGTAAATCATTTTAAATGTCAACCCTTTTTTTTTTTTGTTAACTTTCAAACTTAAAATTAAATCATTAAAAAGTCAATAAAGCAACACCAAAACCACAATTGCAAAGCTAACCTCAAAAGAAATAGTCTGAGCAATAAAGTGCAAAACAACCAACCAAAGCTTACCTTTACCTAGGGTTACAAAATCACTTCCAATCTGTAACTGTATACAAATTCCCGCCTTTAAATACTGTTTTAATCACACAGGATTAAATCCATTAACAATTCCATTGTTTTTTTCTTGTATACTCAAAAACCCCATAATGCATTAATATTTCAAACTTCGCTAAAACGAGTTCTGACCGTATATACCTTATCGATTAAGAGACCTCCCAGGATTACAGGATGCAATCAATTACAGCAGTAATAAAATCCAGCCATTAAAAATAGTCTACCCTCAAGAGCAGGTCTAATCAAGTATTTATATAATGCGAATGTCACCATAATCATGATCAGGCTTACTGTTTCCATTGGAAACTTTCCAGTGGGAAAAAAGTGGTGCATTAGGGGAAATCTTATTAAACAACACTTATGCTTTCAATCTGCTGGCAGTCATCAATACTCCATTTCTTGCAGGTTGGTAATTTACTAGATGTATTGAAGTGGAATTCCTGACAAAAGCATTTTACTGCTGGGATGGAGCGTTATCATTTTCTGTGCTTTGTAACATCTCAGCCTCATCGGTAATGTTATCAGTGTGGCAAAAAGCTCAGCTGTGAACTCTAATCTTTACTTCTTTTCATAGATTTTTTTTTATTATGTCTTTTTCTTATCTGAAGTTGGTGAAACTGATTTGTTGTAAAGCCCACAAGTTTTAACGGGGAAAGTCGAGGCTAAATTGTTTGCACCGCTTTTCATTAAGCGAACGGCTTTGCGAGGCTGGGTTCGATGCTTTTAAAAATAACCAATGATAGAATTCTAAGTTTATTCTAGATTAAAGTTTGTGATGAGTAGATTCATATTTAATAATAAACCTGTTTTGTTTACCCTTAGAACAAGTCTGACTTAGACTTGTTCTAGGAGCGATGGGTTTTTCGAGGAAATTACAGGAATGAATGAAATATTGTCCCAAGTTGACAAGGGCAATGTAGGTCATCTTCCACAGAATATGGCTCCTGCAAACTAACTACTAACACAGTGTCTCGAAAGCTCTTAAGCAAAATGTGCCTCTTTTAAATTGCATAATAAAAGCAAGCTAGAGCCATTTTGTATCATTTAGGAACATCTATTTCATGAAGTCAGGGTGTTGTAAACTCTAATTTGAGATTAAAATTAGACATAATGTATACAGTTGGTTTAAAAAAATAATTTTATTTAAAAAAAATTCTTACATTATGCATTCTAAAACATAAATGTGTAAATTAGTGTAAAAGTGAACTACGTACCTTTTTTTTTTCTTTAATGGTAATTTTCACTACCAAATGATCAATGTGTCTTCCAGCAGAGATACAGTAGTTAAAATGTACAGTTACAAAATTCTACCTTGTAAAGTAGTTTGATGCTTTAAGAGTGTTTATTATTTCTACCTATTTGTAGTTTGCACCTTGTTAAATAATGTAAGAAATTGCACTCTTTTATTCCATCTTTGAGCCTGCCCAAGGAAGTTGTATGCATTCTAAACTTTTATTATTGAAATGTCAATCGATACAACTACATTATTTAATTATTTATTATTTATTATTATTATTATTATTATTAATATTAATTAATTAATTAATTAATATTATTTATTAATTTATATTAAATGACAGCTAAATGATGACAAGTTTTTATTATTAAAAATGTATCTTATTGCTCCTTTATTTTTTTAAAGTGTGGTGCATCAGCATCAGCCAATCATAATGCTGTCGGACATGTTACTTTCTTATTGGCTGCATTAAAATTAGAAACATTCTTAATTACAACTTTTGAGAGAGATAAAGAATTTATCTAACTTGGCTTTGATTGAACCATTTACTACAAGTACACCATCATTTCAACATGTGGTAAAAGTACTTTAGAAATTTGATCCATTACTTCACATCAAAGTGTAACCACAAGAATGAACAAGCTATGCAGATTAAAATCTTTCATTATATGAACCTTAATGGGTAACCACAGCACACAAATTCAATTAAATTGAGATCTTGAGCAAGGTTTTGGCAATATTACATAACTTTGTATTGAAATATTTCTCATTAATCAAGATTGAAATGTGATTAAATTTGTGGTTTTTTTTTTAACTCTTCTAGTTTTGATGTGAGGGAAGAGAATTTCACAACAAAGTATCAAGTGATTACATGAGATAAAAGGATTTGCAAGATCTTAGAGGTCTGTCATAAAAGTCCAAGTGGTTTTGTGGGAGTTTGGTGGGAAATACAATCACTCTTGAGTCACATAAAGCTGTTATGGACTCTCACATAATTGTTGCAACTTGATTCTAACAATTGCATGGAATAAAAACTTTTCCATTAGAAAATATTGTTTCTGTTATGGCTAAAAAAGTTTAAAGAGAAGTAAATGCTTTAGTTAGATAGAGAAAATGAGAAATCTACACAAAACTACATAGGTGCACTAGATTTTTAACAAGTGCAAATATAACGAACCCACTTAGTGTAAATAAAAATGTGTAAAACTCAACTTTCAAAATATTAGAAAACAAAGAATCCACACTTGAACTTCCTTTTATTTATTTGCTGTCCAAATGGCCACCACAAACCAAAAACTCCTCCTCAGACCCAGTTAGATTAGATTCCTTGTAGAAGTGAAAATGATGCTGCTGGAGGGAAAATTTAATCTGGAATTCAGCAGAGGAGATTGTTGAGATTGGCCTGACAAGCAGAAGAAGATAAAAGTCCTTTACAAACTCAAGTAAATCATTGCAACAGATAAATGTGCTGATGACTATGGCCATATACAATCAGAGCAAAAGGTACAAAAGAAGAGCAATTCTTAAAGAATTATGGGGTTTGCACAAGAAAGTAGTAAAAAAGAAATCACTTGTTCACTGCTAATGGAATAATCAATCAGAGGCAGTTAAGTGTAAATGAACATGTCATGCGTCGCTGGCTACAACTATCGGAGTAGGTTTAAGCAAAAGCAATGTATATATATTGCTTGGCTGCTCATTGAGGCTGAGAAAATGTTGGGAAGAGATTTATTATTCTGTTGTTTCAAGTTGCAAAATTGAAAAATTTTTCTGCTTATAAAAACTTCAAATACAGATTAATTTTGGAGATTTATGAATTTGTTGTGGGCTTTCCTGCCATAAATAGCTGAATCAAAGGGCTATAATGGCAAATGTGAGTCATGGTATGTGCAATAAATGTGTGTGCTAGGTATTTAAACTTGCACAATGCTAGGGTCATAGTGAGTGAAGATAAGAGTTGCAGAACATTAAATTTTGGAGTTGTAGGGAAAAGATGAAAATCTACTGTAAATGATGGTTACTTTTGACATTTTTTTAGTTTTCTGTGGTCAGAAACAGTTTTTATGGGTCAGTGATTGATCAGTGATTGATGCTGACATGTCTATGATGGACACCTTGTTATGTTAAAATGAACTGTAACTTTTTTTTTAATGGTAGAATAACTTTTAAGCACTTTGACCAGGTGTTTTTCTGGTGGATTCATGTGATGTCACTGTGATGTTACATGGGAAATTTCATGATTCACTCACTTACTCACTTTTGTGCTCAAGTTTGTCATTGAATATGTACATGGGCTATTCCTTCAGTCAGCTTTAATATTGTATGTTTGGTGATAAAAATTTCAAAAAAATAAATTGTTTTTCTAAATTGTTATCTCATAGTCTGATAACACTCCTCTTAAGTTTTTAATTTTTAAAGACAACTGATTTAGCATAAACCCCGTTCTAGAGTAATTTTTCTCCGGCAGAAGGTTGGCAGCTTAATACGGTCACTTTGTAACGTAAACTTCGATTTACCGTCATTTTCCAGCCGGTCCGAAAAATAACGCTATATCAGGGTTCGAGTGTAGCTTATAAAGTCTAGTTTTTTTTGTTTTTTTATATATACTAAATTTTAGTTAATTTTTGTTTAGTTTGATTTTTATTCACTGCCTCCATCTTTAATGCACTGTCAGTTGGATTACTTTTCCTTACGTTTTTCAATAAACTCTCAAATGACATTTGAACTATTTTTCTTCAGTTGAATAAATAAATGCTAAAATAATTCAGCGGGTAAATCTCCGGAGACAAAAGATGACAGGAACAAGATGGAGGGGATATCCGAGCCACTTGTTTTACTTGTATAGATAAAGTGGACAAAGTTGATTAAATGATTGGTTTTTACTAGACAGTGCCATCGATAATAGGAAGATGAAGTGCAGTTTATAGCTTTACATTTTATTTCAAGTATGACGCTAATTCTCAAGGGAAAAGGGAACAATGTCCTAGCTGGAATTGAACCGTGTTCGAATAATGTACACTGCTTTCCACATAAAAAAAGATCGTCGATTTAGTGCACATGTGAGTGAAAAGAGATGTTTTTCAGAATGGGTAGAAATTTTCAAGTGAAAAATAGGGTAATTCAATTGTCTATAAGTGAAACAACTAAATGAGTTGAGTTTTATTTTATTTTTTAACGGAATTGTGACATAATTTTATAGCATCTAAAGGTAGCTACAAAAGGCAACTATAGTGACTGGTGAATTAATGAAAATCGAGGTTTATTAAAACATACCATCAAGCATAATAAGTGGAAATTCGATTTATTATCAGTCAATTTTAATTGCAGTTAATTTATAAATTAATTTGTTCATTTTATTAAATAATTTATTTAATTAATTAATTTATAACTGATATAATGAATGGTATTTGGTCAAGCTCGAGCTTCCTTGGCATCAATATGTTTATATTACATACCGGTACCATATTATAGATTTTATTATAGGTATACTGGATACCAAAAATTTTGTCAAATACAGTAGACCTCTGTAGCACTGTAACTTGGGCACCAATTGACTTAACAAATTATAAAAATATTCAACAGGTATACAGGGTGATTATAAAACAAATTGACAGTTTCAACATTGTATTACATCAAACCTATTGTAGATATTGACATATATAATACTTTACATGGGTTTGTAGAGAAACTCAAAAAAAATTTTTAACAAGTAATTAAAGAAACTCAATGTGTGCACTCTGGGTCACATGACAGATATCGAGGCAAAACTTGAATTCGTCCCAAACTCGCATCAGTATGTCCTCAGTAACTTCAGGTTGAAACTGTCAATTTCTTTTGTAATCACCCTGTATTTATAAACTAAACCACTTATTAGGGAAATTAAAAGAGCTAAAGTGCTAAAGCATAAAATGCTTAAATGTAGAGATGTTGTTTTGTATGCTTTATTCTTTCTGAGCAACCTATCAACACATAGAAATAAGGGTGTTACGAGGGCATAAATGAGACTAAAATATCAATTTTACAATGTGTGTAAAACTTACAATATAAGCAGTGTTGAAAGTGCTATTACGTTATTGCTAGTAGCATCACTACTTTTTCCAAAAAGTATTGCATGGTACAATTTTGTAGTGAGACTACGGTACCCATTTTTTAAACATAGCGATCTTTTTAAATCAATATTAAATCTCTGTCAGTATTATCATTTTAAATAATAAAGCACTGTTATGGGTGTAAATTTACACTAAAATAGGTGTGCAACAGTGGACAGAAAAGGTGTACATTATAAGATAATTAAGGGGGCGCTATTTGAGAAAACACGGTACAGTATATTAGTGCTGTTTCCTGCTTGTTTGATTTTCCTCGTAGAGATTTTGCCATAATCCGTGTAAGACAATCCAAATTACATAAGTTGTCCTCTGAGTTATGTGGATTATTGTTACTTATAGGTTGACTTACTGTTTACACAAGTCAAGGCCAAATTGCAGTGTTAAGTGGATTACAGAACGAAACTACAGTAGCTTTGAGCCCGGTTGGAAATTTCATGAATTAAATTCATCACAATCTCAATTTATGAAAATAACTCATTGCACGATTTTGGCAATGCCTCTGATGTATTGTAGCGGAATCTTATCCTCAAAAGACGGCAAAATTTGAAATTTCCACATACCCTGACTTTGTCGCTCACCGCTAAGACGAGCCTTGAGCGCAGTGAGTCTCCATGGAAAAATGATAGCAATTTCCCGGAGAATTAATTAATTATGTCTTAAATAACTTATTAGTAACATTTTTGGAATTTTTTTTACCAGTTTTAATTGCTCCGTGGAGCGCAAAGACTGTTTTCTAAGTGAATTTAAATTTAAAATTTATACCGGTGTTTACATTTTTTCTTCTTTTTGAAAATTGAAATTAGTTTGTCTTAGCATAAAAAAAACATTTCTTCTATACGTCCATTGCTTGTAAATCATTTCTTTGTTTATTCTACAAATATTGGACGCCCAGCAGTTGTGAAAAATCTAACACTGTAATTCCCTATGGTCATCCCTAGGGATATTGATGTTTTAGTAGTGCTAAGAGAGCTCTGGTGGTTCCAATTTAGAATTTGGATCTCTGGTGTTTGTTTTTATTTTTTTTTGTCAATTTTTTTTCAATTTTTTCTCTCATCTTTTTTTTATTTTATTCTATTTTGTTGTTTTTTTGGCTGGATTTGGTGCCAAGATGATTTGTGATGAGTTTTGTTTAGAGAATATCTTTATTGGCTTTGTGGAGGCTGTGGCTGCTGGGGGTGGTGAATGTTGATTGTTTGTGTAGATATATGGTGTATGGATTGATGCCTATGTATGATGTTGTTTCTATTTTGTGTAAATATTGTTCTGGATGTGTGAAGAGTGCATAATGGGAAAGTTTGCTTTTGTGTGGTAGCAGTGAAAGAGTTGGGTCAGTTTTGATTGTTTTAAGATCAGAAGTGGATGAATAGTAGTTGGTAATAATTTATGGGTATTTTATCATTAAAATAGATAGGAAGTTCATTAGGTTATGGGATTTCTATACACATGGATATGATGGTATAAAATGGGTTTAAAAGAATTTTGATTATCAATTTTTGACGTTTGTCATGTAAGTTATAGTGTGAAAAATAGTTTTATAGCAAAGGATACATTATAACTGGAGATCAGACATTGGTGAAGCTAATTGGGTCAAGGTCTGTGATTTTCAATGCAGAAATAGTTCTGAAATTTTGTTAGGAAAAATGTACAGGAAGAGTAACTGTAGTCACAGCTAATATAAAAATTCTGCAAATGCCACCTAGTGACAAAAATTGTTTTTAATTAATTACTTAATTTAGGTAAATTATTTTTGAAGTATCACATCACCAGATGGCATTTGCATAATTTTTATATCTGCTGTGCACAACCGGTTACTTTTCCTGACCAGGTGCCAAAACTATTTTTGAGTGAATGATCACAAAGGTGTGATCTGATCTTGACTAATGAACTCCAGTTAGAGTTTAGGTGTAAATTGATGACCTTATTTCGATGCATTTGTAATTAAGAGATTACCGTATATGGTTTTACAAGTTAGGCTGTGTAGTGTAGCTTTTGCTTTGGAAGTGGGTCAGAGACTCTGACCCAGAGTATTCCATGTGGGCAGTTTCAATACAAACAATGACAAAATTGTATTTGACATCAATATCAGTAATTTTTTTGCAGTTTTGTAGACTACAAGTAGAATAAAATCTTCAAACAACAATATAAAATTCTATTTACAGTAGCTTTATCAAATTTTCTCTTATTTACTTCTAAAGTTACTGGAATTGAAACTGATTGATTTTTTTCACTTATTTTACTATTGTTTATACAGAAACTAAGGTAATTGAAGCATATGACGTTTGTCGAGCTTACGTACGAGTGCACTCACCTAAAGCCTTTCAACTTTTCAAGGAAGCCTAAAATGAGATCATATTAACTTCATTCTAATTTTTAATCAACTGTTACAAGTGATATTATATCTAAAACATCTAAAAACTGGCTAAAATACAAAACTTTTAACACTGGTTATATCAGCTTTTTGTCCTTACTACCAGGGGTCAATGGCTTTCACCTAAACCCCTCAAGAGTTGGCCCCACAAGTGAAGAGCAACATAAACCTCATAAATTTAAGATCCAATTAATCGATTAAGCCTCTTCCTTAAATAACTTACATCGTCCACATAAAACTAAACGTACGTAACTGACCATTAAAGACATAACAAAAAAATAAAATTACAACTGTATAAATAGAACCAAAGGTGATAAGTAGGTGTAAATTTGCAATTTTTAGTGTACATTTACGCCTGATATGCACAACTTGATGTACTTTTACGTTCTTGCAATTTTACATTTTACAAATTTTAGGGTGAAATTTACAAATTGTAAATTTTATCATGGTAAATTCTACTCTGGAAAAATTTACCATGATAAAATTTACAATTTTAATGATAAAATTTACAAATTCCATGATAAATTTTACAATTTTCAATGTAAATTTACAATTTCAGGGTAAAATTTACAATTTCAGGGTAAAATTTACAATTTCCACTATAAAATTTACAATTTCCACTGTAAAATTTACAATTTTCACGGTAAAATTTACAATTTTCACGGTAAAATTTCCGCTTTTCAATGTAAATTTACAATCTCCACACTCTTAAAGATGCAGATCACAGGACACAATAAAGATGAGTGGCCTGCGTTACGAGTAGTGTCGTGACCAGCGTCAGCGAATTCGAGAATTCAGTTTTACGGTTTTTGCAGTTTGAACCTGAAGTAAATAAATAACGAGGACTACAACTCAGCCTCATACGTTCCGTTTGATTGCTCTGTCAAGCTGCAGCACCGGGTGTGACCCAGTTTGTACGCACGCCACATGATGAGCATTCAAAGTTTGCTCGTTCGGAGCCCGTCGCTCGAGATAAACTGCAACAGTAATTGAATTTTTATTTATTTCATTCTATTTCTGGACAATGAACGAGATGGAGATGTGATGTGCGGCACGTCTCCTTCATTATCAAAGACAGCTGGTTTGTCACGGACCACGGGACAAGATGATGTTGTCTTTGAGAGTGTCGCTAAGCTGGATTGATTTTCTCCCTGTCAAATGGCTGGTAACAAATTAGAATTATTTAAGGGCAGGCAAATGGTGGTTTGGAGTTTGGAATTTGAGGTAAAAAGAACATTTTCAGTATTGGTTTTATGAAATATTTATAAGGTTAAGTAATCTAAATTGAATTGTGCTTTATAATACATAAATAACATGAAGGCAATATGAATTTAATGGGAAAACAACCATGTCAGAGATGTTTGTTTT
>JAQFZP010002629.1:0-12892 GCA_034695745.1 Geophilus truncorum | reverse complement strand
AAAATATGGCGGGATGCAGGACACAGGGTTTAAATGAGGGACAGTCCCACCAAATGCAGGACGGTTGGCAACCCTATATATAAACTTACTTAAAATAAATGTTAATTAACGCTGGTCTGCTATAAGACTCAGAATCACCTTTTATAGCAATTCAAATTTAACAGCACAAATAATTTCTGTAATCAAAAATTACCACAAAACAATTATAATAAAAATTCTGAGTTTATTCACATGACGTCAAGATAAAATCAAGATTTAGTACAGTTAGTACAAATTAATCTAATTTCTTTGTAAAAATAGGGTCTTCAAACCATTAAGAAAATATAATTTAGACTAGACACCAAAGATGAGGTGGAAGGAAAAAACAGTTCAACGATCTCACCACCATGACCCCATTGCATTTCAGGGATGATGCTAGAAAAAAACAAAAAAAAAAAAACTTCAATAACAGAGGAAGAGAAGCAAAGCAAAGGAAGTAATAAAGAGTTCATTGAACTCTTTTACCTGACAAGTGAAAAACAAAATGCTATCTGTTTTACAATTGTAATAAATATATTTGTGAACTAATATTTAAAAATGCAATTAAAAGTGGGTTACTTAATTAGATCTCTATTGGTAAATAATGTAAGTTTTTATTTTCTTAAAACAAAAATCTTTTTTTTCATTTCAGTTGTTTTACAACTAAAAAATTGTTCACTTTAATTACAAAGTGAAAGTAGTTTGCATAACTGTTATAAAACTTACACTAAAAGTTGCTTTTACTGCAATACAAGTTCAACGCCCTCTCCAAGGCGAATTTCCAAGCTTCTCGCCTCAGTGACCTAGTAAAAGTGTAACAGCTTGAGATACTTTTTTTCAACTTGTATAATTCTACTTTCAACGTCAAAACCAGACCAAACCTAAAAAAATATTGAATTTTATAACTCAATACCAAAACCTCGTAGTTTGAAAAACCCCTTATTAAAAAACACTAAACATCAATTTTAGTGTGAACTGACCAAACAATTTTTCTGCTCAATAAAAAAAAAAAAACATTTTTATCGCATTCTTCCACTTTCCAAAGCCAAAAACAGGAAAAATGATCGAATCGAGACAATAGAAAGTGTATTCATCAACTATACTTTCTTATTCTTCCTCAAACTTGGGTTCAAGAACCTCTTTGAAATCAAGGCTGATGACGTTTCTCACTTGCTCCAATAAAACAAACCGCAAATGCATGCTCAGATCACTTTCGTTTCACCGCTTGCATAAGACACATCTCTTCACACTATCATTGGGATCCGCATCTCCCCGCAGTTGCAGAGATGGAATTTCACTGAACTGCGGGGAGAGATTAAGTAAAAAAACCAAAGGATTCACAAAATGCCAATCTAATTTTGAATTTCATCTTCTGTAAGTAAATTTTTTACTATTTTTGCACTTCTTAGTAGTAAAATTTAATTAATTTTTATTATTGATATAAAAATGTTTAAATACTTTTTTCAGGTTGCATTGATGCTTCGAAGAGTCCAAATAATAACTGCACGCACTCTGGTGACGGAATACATCAACACACTCATCATTCGTCATCCTGTTGTAAATACCTTTCAAACTTGTTGTGTCTTATTTGTGCCTTGTTTTATTTTGTTTGTCTTGTGATGTATATTGTTTTGTGTTCTATGTGATAATATTCATGTTTTGTGCATTTGTCTTTGTTTATAATTGTCCCTGTCATTGTGTCATGTCTAAACTCATTTATCTGTCATGTTTTTGTTTATTTTGTAAATATTTTTCACGATTCAATGTACTCTTAAATATTTTCTCACATTAATTATATCATATAATCACAATAATCAATTAATTCATGTAATATTTAATAAAATATTTTTGGCCAATTCATTGCTCTTGGTTTTATTTTAAAAATTGAAATCATTTCACAGTCAGATGTGAGAGCATAAACCTAATGTATAAAGAAGGTCAAACCACTACTTTAAAAGTTGACAAATTCCTTGCATCAAAATTGGACACGAAGTGTCAACAAACTGTAAATGCAAGATAAACCAACCCTTTGTTTCTCTTTAAAAATAAAGAATGTAATACAAAATAAAATTACGATACATCATAAATTTGGAATTTACAACAAAAACTCATTACAAAATTTTTATTTAAAAATTGCAAATCAAAAATTTTAATTTGTCAAAATCCACAACAGTAGTCACAATTATCAGTCAAATCACTGATTACGAACCTTAAACTATTTAACGGGATATTCAACTCTTTTCATGACATCAAATTACAACTATATAAACATCAATCAAATCCTTTGATGATCATACAGCTCCAACCACCAAAGAAAGCACACAAAATGGCAAATTTACAGGTATAAAAACCCATTGTTTATTTTATCTTAATTTCAAATTTCTTTTATTTCAGATCTTAATCCTCCTTCTGGCGACTTTTTCTTGCTGTTTCAGTCTCAAGAAAGACAAATTTAAGATAAAAGCTAAAGGATTTGTACCTAAGAACCTTCACCCACCACCCCCAGCACCAGCACCAGCTCCCTACTACCAACCTGCATCATACGGCGCGCCGTCGCCGAGTTATGCCGTCAACAGTGCGGCGAGTTCGGCTGAGTCGGCAAGTCTCGCGTCGACAAATTCACTCGCACCTCAAATCATGCCAGTTGTAATTCCCATCACGTTAATGAGTCAATCAGCATTCGAACCATTCCAATCAGCAGTTTCAGGGTTAAGTTCTCAACTTGCAATGGCACAAATGCATGTTCCTCGAGTGGACCTCGAGGTATCACCAGCATCTGCACCAGGTCCAGATATTTATGGATATTTAGAACATTCAGCATTGAAAAACGAGAAGATGAATGGATTTTATACAGGGGATAGTTATAGTGGGTAACTGGTCAGATTTTTAGATATCCAATTATATAAATTATTTATGTATTTATTTTGTAGATTAAGATTGTTGTTTTATTTTTAATGTAAATAAAATAATGTGAGTAGATTTTAATGCGGTAATTTTTGGTAGCGTCGTACAGTGATAAAATTTAAAATTAAAGTTTAGTTTGGGGAAAAAAATAAAATTTTCTTAAAATTGTTAAAAATGTTAAAATTCAAGAGTTTTCTTTTTTAATCAATTAATAAAAAACGCCAATGACAAAATATCAATTTTTCAATAATTTTTTTTAAAATACAGATATTAAACTACTTACTGTTAATTTAACGAAAGTAATTCCAGAATCAGTGAACTCTTTCATCTCAATTTTTACCTCACATCCAACACCTCAGAAACTATACCCTTGAAAACAGGTCAGTAGGTTCAAGAAGAAGAGGGGTGATGATATGTGGGCCAACACCTGCAGTCACTTCGCATGGGGGTAATGTTAGATAAAGGAAATAAAGTGGTTTTCAAAGCTACTGACCTCTTTAAAGAATGTCCCAATAAAAATGCAAATCTATATCCCAATAAGATACTGACCCTGAGAAAGACATGAATCACCACTGTTCACAAGAAATTGTCAAAATTCAGAGTAAAATGAGAAAAAAAAGTGTCAAAAAATGTTACTGACCCCTCAAAATGGCCAAAAAACATTAAATCCAATCTTTTAATGAATTATTATTGATTAATTCAATTGAATTTAATTTTAATCCACTGAATTTCAAATTTTCCACAACCAGACACACCTCGTGGCTGCAGATCAATGTTCAGGTCAGTTGACTGTAAGAAGAAGGAAAAAAGAGGAGAGAGAGAGATCTCACCGACCCCCTACAGTTGTGACCTACTGTAGGGAAAGGCGTTCGAAAAATGGGTCCATCAATTTGCAGAGTTACGTCGCTTGACCTCAAATTTCCCATCAGGGCCTTAACCCCCGAAAGAGGGATCCCTATTGCCCAGCCACCATATAAAAGGCGGTCACTTGAGGAGCCGGACACAAACGCCAACACTTCGCCAGAGAACAGCAAAGGAGCTGAAAGATGATGTTGTTCAAGAACCCTGTAAGTAACAGTCGTTATTACTAGTATTTAAAGTGATATGATAGTGTCAATTTTGGTAAATCATAATTTATGATTTACCAAAGTTTTAAATTTTAAATATTGGTAAATATTTACCAAAATTTAAAATTCCATATAATTTTTTTTTCAAATTTATTACGTTTTTATGTCCCAATTCTAATATTCAAAATGGTCATTTCCAAAACGGAATTTTATAAACATTGAGAAGTTGTAAAAAAATTGAGCAAACCCCATGCTGTGATTTCTGTGCTTTCAATTGCTCAGCGCAATGTGGTGTCCATTCTCTAACTAAGAAGACGGCTGCTATTACATCAAGAACAGAAATCAATTCAACATTTCCATTTTACATTAAACTTAAAAATTTTTAATGAAATGTTTCACAGAATCTTGGTTTATAAATTAAACTTTACATTTTATTGCATACTCTTTAAAATATGAAATGAGAAAAAAATTCATGACACTAACACTTTAATTAATTGTGATAAGGTTTTTAACTTGAAAAGTATTTATTTGATTTCAGGTGGTACTCGCACTCGTGCTTTACATTTCGGTTGCCGTGGCAACAAAAAATAAGGGCGGTGGTGGTTACGGAGGCGGAATGTCGAAAGGAGGTGGAAAATGGTCGATTAAGGCCAAAGGAAAAGGACTTCAGAACATGTATGGCGGATATGGACAGAGTTATGGTGGACAGAGCTATGGAGGTGGTTATGGAGGTGGACAGAGCTATGGAGGTGGTTATGGAGGCGGACAGAGCTATGGAGGTGGTTATGGAAGTGGTCAAAGCTACGGAGGAGGTTATGGAGGTGGTCAAAGCTATGGAGGGGGTTATGGGGGTGGTCAAAGTTATGGAGGTGGAGTCACTCTTGGTGTGAGTTCAGGAGGTAGCTATGGTGGTAGTTATGGTGGTAGTTATGGTGGTAGCCATGGCGGAGGTTATGGTGGTAGTTCTATGGGGGGTTATGGGGGTGGATACAGTCTTCCACAAATTGTACCCATTCCCATTCACGTTCCTGTACCTGTAGAGCAGCCTAGTTACGCTAAAGATGAGGTCAAGATCCAAATCTCCCCTATTCTTAGCACTGGACACAGCAGTGGCTATGGAGGCTACGGTGGAAGTAGCGGAGGATATGGCGGACTCGGCGGCGGCTACGGAGGACTAAGTGGTGGTTACGGAGTAAGCAGCGGGGGTTACGGAGGAAGCAGTGGAGGTTACGGAGTCAGCAGTGGAGGTTACGGAGGAAGCAGTGGAGGTTACGGAGTCAGCAGTGGAGGGTACGGAGTCAGCAGTGGATATGGAGGAAGAAGCAACTCCGGATACGGAGCAGGCTCACTCAACATTGGTGGTTACAGCAGTGGAGGACACAAACCAAGAGGCAATAGTTATGGAAGTGGTAGTAGCCACGGTGCCGGCAACAGTTATGGAGGCAGTAGTCACGGTGCCGGCAACAGTTATGGAGGCAGTAGCCACGGTGCCGGCAACAGTTATGGAGGCAGTAGCGACGGTGCCGGCAACAGCTATGGAGGCAGTAGCCACGGTGCCGGCAACAGCTATGGAAGCAGTAGCCACGGTGCCGGCAATAGCTATGGAGGCGGCAGCAGTTATGGAAGTGGCAATAGCTATGGCAGTGGCAATAGTTATGGAAGTAGCAGCAGCCACGGTGCCGGCAACAACTACGGAGGCGGCAGTAGCTACGGAGGCGGCAGCGGTTATGGAGGTGGCAGTAGCCATGGTTCTGGCAATAGCTATGGCAGTGGCAATAGTTATGGAGGTAGCAGCAGCCACGGTGCTGGTAGCAATTACGGCAGTGGCAATAGCTATGAAAGTGGCAATGGTTATGGTGCTGGCAACAATTATGGCAGTGGCAATACTTATGGAGGTGGTCACCAAGAAGGAGGTTACGGCGGTGGTTACGAAGCCGAGAGCAGCTACGCTGGTGGCAATACTTACGATGCGGGCAACAGTGGCAGCAGGTACGGTGGTGGAGCAAGTTACCGCAGCGACAATTTAAATGAAGCCGAAGCTACAGTTGCACTTGTGCCATTAGAAGCAGTGCCAGTAGAAGCCGTTCCACTTAACGCACAATCCTAAGGTTAGTTAATTCAAATGAAATTAATCTACAAAATAATTTCAAAAGTCCTAATGTCTCATTTTCTCATTTGCAGATAGTCAGTGCAAAGTACAAACGAGTTTTCAACTTTTTTCCTAAAAATTAATGAATTTTACTACTTGTGAATGTGTATATATTTTTGATTAAAATGTGTTTAAATTTAAATTTAAAAATGTCTCAATTATTTCTTTATCAAATAAAAAAACTAAATCTTACAGATCAAAAATAAACCTTGTAACAAGACCTTACACGCTAAAACAAGCTCAACATCTGTCACTCACAAAACCGAGCTTATGATGTGGTGACACAAACAGCTGGAGCAACGTGTAAACAAAAATCCGAATAAATTCGGACGCGTTATTCAATGCTCTTCAAATACATTATCGGTTTTTAAGCTAAATGTATGATTATTGAGTCCAAAACTACAACAACATCGAAGTGTTTATTGCTCATCTTTATGCAGTAACAACATCGCCCAAAAAACCCAATCTAGCGACAAAAATTGTAAGTAAATGTCAGTTTGAGCTAAAAAGTAGTTATTTTCCCATAAAGAAAAACAACTAAACAATACCACCGGCATTTCCCAGAAGAACAGTAACAGAAATACATATCAACAGCCATTTCCCAACCAAGTCATGTTGTTCTTAGTATTTTAAGCTCAAACACTTGCTAAGAATCATTAAAATAAAACATGCCTGTCAGACCACACACCAAAATTTGCAACTTTCCGAAAAACACTCACCTCAGCATTGCCCAATCCAATACAACACGAAATCGGAGCGAAAATAGCCATAAATCACGCGAAGTAAAAATAAAAATTATTACACAAAACACATTTACAACTTAGCCCTAAATCTCTAGACGATTGATAGACGCGTGACGTCACTCGACTTGTTGAGAAGTCCCAGCTGCCTTCCGAGTAAAAATGCGCCGTTATTTTTAGCAACCTCGCAGTTGCAGTCGTCTCTCATCATCGAACGCAGTAATCGCGCTTCCACACGATGACCAACAACTGACCCACTAGTCTCCGACGCCCCGTCTCATGAAGACGACTGCAACGTGTCGAAAGTTGGCGACGCTCCAAATTGGCGCGCAGCATCCGAGCGCAGCGGGACCCTCAGCCTCAGAGCAACCAGAACGCAAGAGAAGTTCGTCCAAGATGACTCGCGACACACTCTCGACGATGGTCGACGACCTGCAGTCGCGAAACCGCACGAATTCGCTCGCAGCGCCCGTCTTCTGTGACCTCTACCGTCGAAGTCTGTCCGAGGGCCCTGAAGAGCCGAGCTGGGCGCGACGCGAGGTGACCCGGTCGCACTCGGTCAAAGTGCGAAAAAGTCGCCCGCCGCCCGAAATCGAAACTTGGCTGCCCCGATGGTACTGCTATCGTGTTCGGTCGTTCCACACGTCGTCGCGAGGGGTCGTCAACAGGGGCGATTCGTTGCGGTACCGACAGGCGCGACGCAAGGATCAGCTGAGTGTTACGGGCAATAATAACGGACAGGATGATAAACAGAGCGACAACGATGTGGAAAAGTTCTGTCTGCAGATATTAGGAGCGACTGGTGTGGGCAAAACGGCTCTGGGGAATCAGTTCTTGACGTCCGACCATATTTTTGTCAGGAGTAATCTCCCAGGTAATAAAAAGCATGATTGCAGTGGTAAAAATAATCGTGTTTGTTTTTCCTGTGGGATGTGAGCGTAAATCATTTTTTTTAGAAACGGTTATTAATGGAGCTGTTGCCATGAGTCACGTGTCAGTGAATTTTTGAAAAATAAGAGATATAAAAGGGCAAATTTGTTAAAATTGAAATTTTAAAGATGCAAAACTGATGAAATTAACTTAAAACCTAATTTACTGAATGTGACAGACAAATGTCAAAAATCAATTTGAAATTTTTTGTTATAAAATAATTTAAATCTGGTCAAACTGTCCAAAAAAAAATTTAAAAAAAATTACACTAATTTATTGAAATTAACTTAAACCCTACAAAAATTACTAAAAGCGCCAGACAAATGTCGAAAATCAATAGACAGTTTGCAATTTCTTGTTATCGATTATTTAAATCTAAGCGAACTGTCTAATAAAAAACTTGCAAAAATTTACACTAATTTCACAACAAAACAAATAAACAACCAAAAAAAAAAATTATTTATTCAAAATTTTAAAATTACATAACTGCATTTTTCACCAGCACTCTGCTCACGTTTTAGCATTTCCCTATTAGTTTACACAATAAAAACATCAACATCCACCACTTTAAAACTCAAAATTGATTTTTCTAAATTTGGATTCGCCTGATTGCATGGGTTGAAATAAACTAACATTCTTTCGCAATCACCCCGAACGTCCACACCATCTCGCTCGCCGTGTGTGAGGTACAAGGCCGCCGCCAGCCAATGGTTGTAGTTGATGGAAGGACATTTACGAGGTCATCACTCAAGTTAGGCATAAACACGAAAACTCGGTTATTTCAAGCCTCTCCTTATCACCCCATGCTGTGAGGGAGGTAGCTAAATTTGGGAAAGACAAGAAGAAACCGCTTCTTTATGCATTCGCCGACTTATGACACAATTCACAGGTTGCCATGGACAACCAAATTGCATTATCTAAAAATCTGACAGTCATTTGTGATTTTAATCTCGTTATTTCCTATTTTTACAGAGGTTTCCTGTGGCGAAAGATGTGTCACTGTTTTACTCAATGGTCAAGAGTCGCAGTTGATGTTTTTGGATGGTGTGAAGCAGGTATGGTTGGGGTTTGATGTTATTGAAGATTTTTTTTTTATAAATTTGCTTGCAATTGCTGCATTAAAGGGGCGTTGAACCTGTTGAGTCTTGTCATGAAAGTTTGAATTTGTGCCAAGCGTTCTTCCGCAAAGGTTGTTCAATGAATGGGGAGTGAGTTGTTTTTCAAAGAGGATGTGTGGTTAAAGGGGGAGTGAGCTGGCAACTTTAGTTAGTGTAAATAGATGGTGAAATGAGTAACACCAGTTTTAAAAAAATGTTGGGAGTATTTTTGGGGTTCAGATACCAAATTAAGAATGTTTGCTATATTTGGTAGTGTATTTATATTGTTTGACAATTGTAAAAAGAGTTTAGGCTAAAAAAAAAGTAAAATAATAGATTTTTGTATTGTTTCATAAATTTAATCTGAACCTGTTTGAAATTTACAGTATTGTTGCAATTTTATTATTTAAACACTGATGCTTTAACAATAGCTATTTATTGTTGCAGCTACTGTACATTCTCACAGTTTCATTGTTTCAATATCATTTTGCAATTGATTGTATGAACAATGATGATTACGCAATGGCTTTTCACTGTTGCAATTAAATTAAATTGTTGTCATGTCATTGTAAAATTAATTGTTTGAATAATGATGCTTTAACAATGCATTTTTATTGTTGCAGTTTCATTGTTTCAATTTTATTGTTGCAACAACACTTGCAATTAATTGTTTTAACAACAGCTTTTTGTAGTTGCAATTAACTGCTTGAACAATGACGCTTTAACAATGCATTTTTAAATATGCAGTGCATTATTTACTACATGACCACATTTTTATGGTTCAAAAAAAAAAAAAAAAAAAAAAAAAATAATGGGTCTTAAAATGTGAAATTACCCTTTCTGAACGAGTGAATGAACTTGCTCTAACTTTAACAAAGGGTAATATCCATCATCACTCTTTTAGCAAAAAAAAAAAAAAATAAAAAAAAATACCGGTTTCGTTTGAGTCTCATGTTTTACGCACTGGGCAAAGATATGATGCTTATATATTTTCACGACACTGACGAATCGACCACTTAAGTTTCTACTTTTGCAGGGAGATGAAGATCTTGGCATTGCTCCAGATGGTTTTCTCGTCGTATATTCAGTGACTAACACGGACAGTTTTGAATTCGCGAAGAAAACACTTCAAGACTTGAGGCCAAAAGCTGTCAATAAAGCTATCATTTTGGTCGCTAACAAATCAGACCTGATGAGAACGCGATGCGTTACGTCGCAAGGTAAATAATCCCCTCGTAAAGGAACTAGCAATTTTGGAGCAGATTTAATTGGGACTTCCGGTTTAGTTAACAGTCTGAAATTTTAAGAGCGGTGACTATGAGTGTTGAGCTCGGTGTCCATAAATTTTAAACATCTCAATGAAACCGAAAGTCTTATTATTGTTCGCTCCAAATCACTATTCCATACGCATTTGAAACTTTGATGTACAGTGGAACCAGTATTCTGTTATAGCGAAATCCTTTGTTAAACCCTGTTATAACGTAACGTTTTTTGTTTCCCCGACTATATAAGTGTACGAAGTTACTTGGTTTTAAGGTCAACTCAGTTGTAACGTCATTTTCAAACCGGTCTATTTAGAAACGTTATAAACTGGTTCCACTGTACAATAAATGTAACTTCCAATTTGACAAAATCTTTAAATTTCGAGAAATATTTTATTAAAATATATATAAGTAATAAGTGCGTCAATAACACCAAAAGTAATAATTAAATGCAATTTGGAGAACATTTAAATAGCACTTCTAGTTTAAGTAGTCTTTAAACTGACAAGACGTCGACTTACATCTACGTATACTTGTAGTACATGTTAACAAAAATTTGAGTCCAAGCTCAACCGGAAGTGCTATGTTAATGCGTTCCAAACAAATTTTCAAAAATCTTTTGATAATAAAGTAACTACGGTAATTAAAAGAGTAATAAATTTCACACTTAACTGCAATTTGAAGGACGTTTAAATGACATTTCCGATTTGGTTAGGATCTTTTAATTTCGTAGTCCCCATCTATAACATTCAGAGTCTTTAATCAAACAAAAAGTGCCATATCAACGCGCTTCAAATTATGACTTTATTCAACAGATGGTCGCACACTCGCCTCAACATTCAACGTGAAATACATCGAAACATCAGTCGGCATCAATCACAACGTTGATGAATTATTAGTAGGAGCACTGGCCCAAATACGACTCAAACAAAAAGGACGTGGGAAGATAACGTGGCCTCCATCTTTCCAAAAAGCTAGTTTCAGGGTTCGCCGCATTTTTCGTCGAATGATCGGCAAAGACGAGCCACCAGCGCCTTGTGATATTCTTCATGCACTATGAAGCACTATTTTTGTAAATAGAGAAATGACTTCTAAAGATCCTTTTATCAAGTATAACGATGGCTGCTTGTCATTGCAACAAGTACATACATGAAATGCTCTGTTACTGTACTCACACATCAATGTCAGCGCAAATAGTTTTACTGTCAAATGCAAGCTACAAATATACTGTAATAAATTACTTTGTAATTTCCTAAAGATGAAGAATAAATTCGCTTTTGGTTTATCCTTATTGTCAAAAATATTTATTTTCTAAGATAAGATAAGATAGCACTCTCGGACAAAATAATTTTTATTTTTTTTTTTATTAAGGTAATACATAATAAATTTTTTTTTTAATATATTTGTTTGTTTATTTATTTATTTATTTATTTATTCAATAATAAATTTTTTGATAAAGGCGACATCACTTTCTATGGCACCTCAAATTATAACTGACTTGTGAGCCACCACCCATTTGCCGATGGCTTAAAATTAGTTCTTTTTTTGCGTAAATCATGAAAATAGTAATCAAATCCATCTAACTTAGATGACCCTGATGGATTTGTTATACTATTTTCATGATTTACGCAAAGAAGAACCAGTGTTGTCGCCTTTATCAATGGTCAGATAAACCATACAGCATACATAGACATGTTGTCAAAGCAGTTCCCACAATCTAGGAAAAAAACAGCAGAAAACGTGGATTTTCCAGCAAGATAATGCTGCTGCTCATACAGCAAGAGGTGTGAAAGAGTGGTCAGTATATTGTCACCAGACTTAAATCTCATTGAAAAACCATTTGGGGATTACTGGCACGTAATTTTTATGCAATGGTAAACAATATCAATCAGTGGAAGAATTAAAAGTGCCATATTCCATTGTTGGAAAGAGATACCAGCAGAAACCATTAAAACTTTATGATTCTTTATGATTTTATGCCAAACAGAATGTATAATATTATTCTTAAAAATGATGCTTAGATAAAGTACTAAAGTCATTGTTTTCTATAAAAATCTTGTGATTTTTGAAGTGAGGCTAAACCTTTTGCACTAGTGAAAATAAACATTTGTTATTTTCTAAGCTAATTGTTGAAATTTCTTTCTATAAAATACATATAGGATGTATTTTGACATTCTTAACACAATAGAACCACTTAAATTACAAAAGTTTTACAGTGAGGTTGAATACAGCAAAAAAATTGTGCGAGGCTAAACTTTCTGCATGCACTGTAGCACATGGTCAGTGAGTGCGACGCCGAGCCCGACTGGTTCCCCACGCTTCCAACAAGCCCGACGGCCCCGCAGTACCAGACAACGTTCTAGTACTGGAAGTGTGACTCGACGTAAATGTCACACAGGTACACAGGTACACAGGTTTGTTTTTAGTGAACACAATCATTAAACATCCCTATTTACACTTATTATTTTAAAAATTGCAGATTATACGATCAGATGGTGGTGCGAGAAAGCATTTAAGAACAATTACATGCAAGATAGGAGCCAAATGATAATGGATCAATTAACAACTCGGCATTAACTTTAGTGTTTTCGCAAACATTCAAAGTTGCCTGTTTTTCGAAGAAATCTTTCGCGCAAAATTGTTCGGTTTTATTGAGTTTTTGTTTATTTCAAAATCATTTGGGTAAAATAAAGATGGAATCCGACTGTTGGATGGAGCGGAGTTG
>JAQFZP010002628.1:0-12895 GCA_034695745.1 Geophilus truncorum | reverse complement strand
ATTATTTCTGGAATTTTGGGGTACCCCAGTGGGGTACCCCAATTGGGGTATACCCCGCGTTTTGTCGTGAGCCAAAAGGAACCCGTTATCAGTGATTCTTCACATTTGGAAAAAGTTGCCCAATTGAAAATGATTTTACAGCAAGCGTCTGGAACTGTTAGGAGAATGGGAAAATTAATAACTAGAGCTATGAACGTGTTTAAGGATGTGCATGTCAGCGTTGCACCATCTCAAAATGAAATAGAAGTAATTGAAATTGATATTGAACCTCTGAACACAAGGTAAATGTAAATGGTTTTCGATCTGTACATAAAAAAAAAAAAAAATAAACAATAAATCTGCATTGGTTTTTTATGCACCACTACGCTCAATTTGTTAAAACCCCGTATTAAATGTTTTTTATTTATATTATAGTGTTCATGTTAACGACGTTAATTTACCGCCAACTATCGAAAAAGACAACGGAAAATTCTCAAAACGACCCCAATTTGATGGTGGGTATAAACAAAATAAAGTTTTTTAAAATAGCAATCGATTTAATTCAAATTAAATTTAATTATAGAGAGTCGGCGCAGTTCGATTCAGACACGTACATCCATCAAACCTTACAGACAACCAGGCCAAAGATCTTATCTTACATCAAATAAATTATGCATTGGCCCCTCGACTTCTGGTTCAAATTCGATGACTCCAGATCACAAAACTCCATTGTTAATTGATCTCGAAGCTGACAATTTAGATGAATCTTTAGATTTTTTTAATGAAGATAACGTTCCGAAAAGCAGAGGGATCAAACGAAAGTTACAAGAGGATAAACATTTAGCAACACCAACCAAAAAAATGTTGCAGATTCTTCATCACGACAAGCAGTAAGAAGTTTTTTTTTGTTTTGGTTTTTTTGTAAATTTTGAGTTAAAACTTTAATATTGTTTATTTGATTCTAGGGAAGCATCAAAGAAAGGAAAAACATCATCTGAATCTAAGAAGGAGTATAAAAACGTCACGGAGCCCGAGGAAACGCCTCGAAGAGCTGCTGAAAGTAAATAAATGTCGGAGACAAAACTCGACGAAAAAACGAAAAACTTCTCAGAAACACGATCAAGTAGTGAAGATGAAAGAGAATTTTAATGAAAGACCGAAACAAGCCAAAAAGGTGATTGATTATAAAATACCAACAACAAACTCTTAAGTCTTAGTATTTATATGAGAAATAACTTTTCTTTATAAACTTTTAGATAGATCGAAAGAGGAAGTAGTCACGGGTGGATTTATTCTCATTAGAGTTCACAAAATTTTCTTTCTTTTATTTCTTTTTTATTATGTAACAAGGAATGTATTGCAAAACAAAATAAAAGTTTTTTTTTTTTTTTTTTTGTACACTAGTACATAATTTCGAAAAATGTCAAAAATATTTTTTCATTTTGGTAATGTGGAATATCGTTGTCGAGATCTTTGTAATTTATAGGCGAAAGATCGGACATAGACGATGTATTTACAAGTGTTGATTAAAGAGGGCGTTATATGACATTTATGGTTTAAGTTACGAATGATTACAAGAGATGGCGCTTCCTTACGCAGGTAATCATTAACATTCTAGAAGACCACGGTGAAGAAGACGAAGACGAATTGGAAGAACCCGGAAATGAGAAAATGATCGTTTACTACTCAACTCCAACTGGTGAAACTTTATATACACGTTTTTTGTCAACTCAACCTTGCTCATAACGCTGCTAAAATCCTCGTTTACACTCCACATCAGTCATTGATCAATCAAGTACCGGTAAGTGAAAAAATTCCTCGATGCTTTTGACACACCCAAAATTTGAATTTAAAGTAAAAACAAAAGCGTGCAATTTTTAAACCGCTACTTCAATCATAAAAAAACTTGCGAAATTAGTAGAAAATAGGGGGTTAAATCCTAGGATCAAGCAAAGTTGGTAAAAATTGAGGTTTTGTTTCGCGAAATTGAAACAAGTGCACGCCATAATTTCCCGGTGTTTTAAGTGACAACTTAAAATTAAAATTTTAAATTGTATTATATTTGTATGTATATATCTGAAAGATTTGTGAAAATAAAAATGTTGTTTACTTTTAATTTAAATCTTTCCTCGCACCGGGTTTTCCGTTCTCCCAAATCTCCATTGGGCGCATTTTCTAACTCGCATTTTCTAACTCGCGAAACGAAATGGCACAATAATAAGATTTATCATTATATTTTTTTTAGTTAGTGAATAATAACATTCAAAATTTTAATCAAAATGGAATAATAACATTTATGAAAATGAAATTGATGTGTTTCGGTTGAAAGCAGTCAATCAGAATGGCTACCATCAAGAATGGATCCATTCTTGCTACCATATGGTCATTGCATCTCACCTCAACTCACCCTTTTTCTTTGAATATTTGATCCGCTGAACGTTAGTTAAACTTATCGTGTGCAGAAAAATCACCAAATTTTCACCTCAAAAACAAAACACTTAATTTCACTTTCTGCAATAAAAACCCAATACTCCAAAACTCACCACTCACAAGTCAGCATCGCAGAACGAGATACAATTTCGTCTTTCGAATTTGCCAAAGTGAGTGGGAAAACGTTACACCGATGACACGCTTTGGTGATGAGAATTTGTTCAAAGTTCTACAAGAAAAAAACAAAAGAAAAAAAACCCAATCTTGTGGCCTAATTGTTGCGAATCTTCACCGACTGGAGACTTGCATTCAATTTGTTTTCTTTTTTTTTTTCCAGTTCTTTGGGGGTGTTGCTGCGTCTACTTTTACCCTGTACGCTGTACGGTACGTCAAAGTCGATCACGTGCTGACCTTGCGCTGGATTGGAGAACCTCTTCATTTATCCACCTCGTATAGAGCTCAAGGTAAGTGAAAGGATAAAGAAAAAGAAAAAAATAAGACCTTAAAAACATTTTGAACTACAGGCAATTTGTTGCACATAAAGAGACTCCCAGGATGATTGGGGAGACTACTGGGCACTGATGCATCATGGGAGATAAATGAGATGTAACTGTTTAAAAAAAACTATTGTAAATTTGGGCCTTGAAGTTGAGCAGTAATTAGAATTGAGCCAAGAGTTATATTTAGAATATAATTCAAATTGGGTCAATTTATTTCTTTGTCAACATTGTGTTTGGGCTACAACTAGTCAAAAGAAGTCCAACTATGACCCAAAATGGGTCACATTCATTTCTTACAAAAATTAAAAATTTGAGTTGTTTTCAGCTCATTTTTATAATTTGTCTAATTGATATACAGAAAAAAAAGCAAAATTAACAAAAATCGAACCACAATTATTACAGAAAAATAGCAAACATGACCCAAATTGGGCCATAGTGTAATTCCTTTTTTTTTGGTTGAAATCTAACAACAATGAAATAGCAGTGAGCATTGCAGGCATTTCTTGCAGACAGGGGCAGCAAGTACAGTTTTTGACAGATTATGACAGATTTTTGACAGTAAACTTTTAACTTTAATCTGTTTTTATTGATAATTACAACATAATAGCACCAAAAAGAAATATAAGCATATTCTGTGATGCTTAATTTGAATAGTCGTAAAATTTTTAAGTGATTAAAAAGTCATTTCTATTTAAAAAAAAAAATGAAATTTTTATGTGTGCATCAATTTGACCCCACATGGTATTTCAAAGGTTAAGCAATTTACAAAAGAATTTGTCTAAATTTTAATTTTATTTTTTTAAATTATATTTCCAGCATGATGAACGATGATTCTACTTCTCATTCTTCTTTTTCCTCTTTTCCATCTTCTGGGGAAGCATTATTTCCTTGTAAGATTTAAGATTAGGATTTGCTTTTATGCTTTTTATATCTATTTGATTTGTTAATTCTATGTTTTTGTTGTTGTATGTGATCTTAGCTCTTTCTGAAAACTCACCACCAGGTTGTAAGTCGACTAAACCTATTCAATTTTCACCACGAAGAAAATGCGAGGACGATTTTGCGGAAATGCCCGGGGAAAATCCTGCATATTATTTAAAGAAAAATTTAAAATTCTATGCCGAGCTTGAAGGGCGAGACAGGAAGGAGGCTCGCAAAGCAAAAAAATTGCTGAGGGACGCAGAGGCAGGTGTACAAGTAAGTATAAAGAAAATTTGTAAAAAGAAATGTTACTGTGCTTTCTCAAATAATTATCGGGTTGCAAATAGTGTGGGTTTAAATTAAAACAAGGGCTCTAAGGGTTAAAGTAAAATTTTGAAAAAATAAATTTGGCAATTAAATTGTTTATGTTCTATTTAAGAAAATAAAGCCAAAAATAATTTTGGCTTTTGAATTTCTCTTTGTGATAGGTGGCACACGATCAGAGTAGCTCTACGGCAGACGACCATAGGCTATTTGTTTCGCCTCCTATACATCAAAGAAAGCCGAAAGGTACAAATCAATTTGGTTTTTAACCCAAGTGAATTAAGTCTGTTACATTTGGTAATTTAGGTTAGCCTACAATGCTTAATTTTATATATTTATTAGTACAATTCACTGGGCTAACAATTTATTTCAAATGTCATTTTAGAGATAATATAATGGTATAGGCAGTCTCCGAGTTATGAACGCCCGACTTACGAATAAACCGTACTTACGAACCACCCATCTATAAACGAACAAAAATTCGTATACTTACAAACGAGTGTATTTTTTTATACGGCGCTAAAAACACTCGGAACACGCTAAAATTGAAATATAAACATGTGTTCCGACTTCTGAACAAACACAAAAACTCGTAACCCGAACATTTAGTGGCAAAATCTTGCAACAATAATGAGCTGATGGTGGTTAAACCTTAAGCCTCAACTTAAGCCTAACTCAAAATTTCAATGAACTTTCCTACTTTAGACTGTAGCAAACTCTGTCCACAACTAATTCACTAGTATCAAGAATGGATAAAGAATGGATAAGAATGGATAACCTAACCTAACCTTTATCCATTCTTGCTAGTATCCAGGACCTTCAGGAACACAAATTCGATGAGCTGAGCTCCTGGGTTTCGATGCCAAAATGCTCCGGAGAATGAGTTTAGCCTGATTTCCACTTGTACGTTAAGTTAAGTTACGTCTTAATTCAGTCAATAACGAGCAGCTACACTAGATTAAACCAAGACGTAACTTAACTTAACGTACAAGTGTGAACCCGCCTTAAGACAGCCAAAGTAGAAAAACACATACACTTTAATCCATCGACATTTGTATCATTTTAAGCATATGGTATTATAAAATTTTAATTTTAATCTTTATTTAGTCTAATTTAAAATAGATAGTAAAGCTAGTATGAAATTACTCAATTAGCTTTATTTGCCTGTATTTTTGGAACAAGATTTACAGTATGTAGTACTATTGTTTAACTACTTGTATTATAGGCTCTCTTAGGTCGACCAACTTCTTGAATGCAATTAATTTTATTAATAATTGTTTTGCAGATAAAAGTAAGGTCGAATCCGAGTGCGTCTTAAAGAGACCTTCGAAAAATAAGTCGCTTTCGATGACGACGAGGTCAAAGAAATGATTTGTAGTAGAATATAGTGTTATGTGAATGAGGCTAATACGTTATACTCCAATATACACAATTAATGTATCAGATAGAGCACATGAGTTGCTAGATTATATTATTTATATTGCTTTTGATTAATATTATATTCAGTATTGATTTTGTTATACATCTGTATCATTTATCTATAACTTGTACGTGTAGAATAAATACTTCTCACTCTTGAACGTTTACCAAAAACATGGCTGCCTTATGATTTCTTCTCTTCCTTCAACACAAACTTTGCTAAAACAACGCAAATTATCTATCATACCGGTATTTCGTTTACAAAGCGAAATACACAAACAATCTTGAAGATCTTCTCGAGTTCCCATTTCTGAAGCAATTCAGCTCGATGTGCTTATGGCTGCCAATTTGTCATCAGATCGCTAAAGTTTAACTAACTTGTTACGTATATTATACAGTTTTGGTTTTTGAATCAGTTGTAGAATAGGTTTCACAATTGGTTACATTATTATAAGTTACAAAATAAAATAAAAATTTTCTTATTCTTTATTTTGAATTTTTAACTATAGGAAAATCTAATCGGGCAACAAATATTTTAATTATTTTTGTAAAATAAAATGCCAAAATTAAAAAATAAGTAATAATGCTTTATTTGTCATTGATAAACTACATTGACTTCATTGGAATTTCTTCTTTTTTATTAAATCGAGTCTTCACTTTTCGGCCGTCATGTTGGGATTGACGATCAAGTCGTTGAGCAAGGCTAGGTGAGGAAATAATAATAATAAAATCAAATTTAAATTTCAAAATTAAAATTTTATATTTTATATTTTACATTTAATGGCGTATTCCTTTGATTCAAATTCGGTGATTTTCGCAAGCGCAGCGGTAAGCAATTCCTCGACTCGCAATTTGGACGAGTTTCTGAACAAGGCGCTTTTTTCCTGTAATAAGGTCTTAGCGGCGAGTATTTTCGTCTTCAAAGACATATTCGCCCTGTTTAGATCGTTAATAATGTCTTTGTAGATCCTCAACTGGCCTGAATTTTCTTGTGTACGGTCGATGCCGTCAAATACCGAAGTGAGTCGTGCGAGTTCTTGGTTAAATTTATTTTGTTCCGTCTGAAACTCACGCACCTATTTGAATATTTCATTTATTTAATGGTAGAAAATTTTCAATTTAGTATTACGAGTAGTTAATACTTTAGTTAGCAGTTCGGCTCTTGCTGCTTGTTTACTTTGACTTTCGGTTATACTTTCGGAACCTCCGGCAGCCTAGTAAAATAAAAATTGTGTTTATATTATTTTAATTTATGATAATTAAGCCTATATTATTTTAATTTATGAAAATTAAGCCTATATTATTTTAATTTATGAAAATTAAGCTTATATTATTTTTATTTATGAAAATTAAGTATATATTTTTCAATTTATGAAAATTAAGCCTATGTTTTTTAATTTATGAAAATTAAGCCTATATTATTTTAATTTATGATAATTAAGCCTATCTTATTTTTATTTATGATTGATGCGATTTTGTGAATACTTGTTGGTTGCAAGTGCAAGATGTTAAACAAGATCTTCGTTGGTGTTGGCCTGTTATGTAAAAAGGATTTGGTTTTTAAAAGTAAAGTAACGCGTTCTATTTCTATTTCTAATTCTAATTCTAACCGTTCGATTTCTTCGGTTGTTTGTGATTAGGCATAGCGGTTTTCTGCTTTTCTTCGCAAAGAAAGACAACAGATTCCACAGATTGTATTACCAGAAATAAATACGGAGTATTTAGTTCTTAATTTGCCTAATTTGAAGTTGTTTTTCGTAAATTTGAGGAACGACGTTTAGATCAACCGTCAACTCCAGCCAGAGACAGAAGAGAAGACGATGTGAGTTACCATGGAGATGGAAGATTCATGTTAAAAAAAGGACCAATCGGGATTTTCGTAGAGATTCATCAAATTTTAGAAAATTTGTTGAGATTTTTTTTGTAAAGTTTTATGGAGATTTTTAGAGAATTATAGAGATTTGTTGAACAAAAACGGCGATGGCTTAGATAATCAATTAAATTAACATCTGGAAGAAATCATGTGATTCCAGTTGATAATGTCATTGATGAAAATTTCGACCGCCATGTTGGTGACGTCACCCAAATCCTACACATTTAGAACTAAAATTTTAAAATTTATTGAGATTTGTAAAGATTTGTTGAGATTTATCGAGATTTTAAAGATTTGTTGGGATTTGTAAGTGTTTGTGATTTTTAATAATATTTGCAGATTTGTAAAGATTTTTACAGATTTTTGTTTATCCTGTCGACGAGATTTTTGGGTTTGTCTGACTCCTTGTACGCATAAGGTTTCTCTCACGTATAGACCATTGCTGTGATTGTTGCTCATTTTGAAGTGACCTTGACTGTTTACCAGTGCCTCATCACATAAAAACATCAATCCATCCCTAATGTGTAAATAACAGCTTAAAGAAAAGTTTCCTAAGCTAGCATTGGTGCTAGTGATATTAAAAAATTAATTTTTCACCAACTTCTAAAGTGAGACAGTGGAAACATTTCTTTATGCCCTTGGACTTCATTTGGGGCCAAATAACGTACCGTATGTATTAAAGTGATAGTGTCACGATTTTTTTTTTCTTCTTTTATGTGAAAAAATATGTTATAAAATGTTTAGTTTAATTAATAAAATTTAATTGTTTGCAGAAATATATTTAAATTTATTTGGATATTTTGAATCCCAGTGCCCAACATATCCTCAATGTAAAAGCTGAAACTGCAACGTCAAAGATGGCCGAGGCTAGTAGAAGAGCACAACGACGTCAACCACGACGAGTGCAACACCAAGCAACGTCAATTGTGGTTACTTCCGATTGAGCCAATTTCGTCGCCGGAACAACATTACGAGATGCGTGGATTTTGGACAATGGCTCCAGAAAACATGTTTACCACAATCAAGACTGGTTCACCAACTTAATTTTTGCAACAGATTGCATCGGTTACACGTTGTTTGAACCTGAGCTAACAATTCCGAAACAGAAATCAATATTTCAATTAAATTTTTTTTTTACAAAAACAACGAACAAAATAATTATTTTTACTTTGCAAGTTTGAACGTGTTTTATTTTCTCTTCGTGATTGAGCGCACTCAAATTGGACAAGAGCTCTTGAAACTTTAATTCTTGAACGTCCAATTGTCTGTTCAACTCCTCCGATTTCTTTCAGTACTGTTGCCACGCTTTAAACGCCAGTTGCATCCGTTTCTCTCTGTCCATTATCACTTATCAGTTGCTCTTTTTTTTCCATCGTCGTTTAAATTCGTCGCACAGTTGCTGACGACGGTTTCCGCCAGGTCGCGAGCTCTTGGCCTTAACTCTGTTGCTGTTGGCCGCCGACACTAGATGCACGACGATCGATTCGTTGAGTTTCATTTTCTCTCGAAGCGCCCGGCCGTAGCTGCTGAATTTGGTAACTGAACGCTTCGATCTCCAATGCTGAAACGGTGTGTTGAGCGATCATGTAATTTAAATCGAGAAGTTTCTTCAAAAACGCGCTTTGAGTCACGTGAAACTGGTTCCATCCGTCGTTGCGGCAAGTCAGTTTCGCTTCCAGTTTCTTGATGTCCGATTTGAGCTCCGTCAAGATTTGTCGATTTTCTTCAACTTGTACTCGACGTCGTCTAACAAAGTAAGATGTTTTCCGCCTTCAGCACGCTTTCGTCCAACTCGGTGAATCTGGCGCACAAGGAATCGACGAATGTGAAATTCCATTTGCAAAGTCTCGCTTTGTGCAGGACTCGTTTTTTCTTCGGCTATTTGACAATAAACTTGTTGCGCGGCACCTTCGATGTTCTAAAAAGAAAAAAAATGTTACAATCACATTTATTTTATGATATTTTCACTCGTAACGTACTTTGTGTTTGTCTAAAGTCGCCTTCTTCACGCCTCGATTTCCCTGTGCCCCTGGACTTCATTTGTGGCCAAGTAATGTATGTATTAAAGTGATAATGTCACGATTTTTTGGAAACAAGTTTGTAGAAAGCGAAGATATGTTTATTAAGCGGTTCATACAAGTAGAACCTAGTCTATATGTACACTTTACATTTGCGTCTTATAAAGATTACGTCGTAATCACGACGTTTACAATAGTGATACCGAATTACGGTGTTTGTCGAAATAATGAATAAATAAACCATTAATTCCAACATTTTATGTGAAAGAATATCTTATAAAATGTTTAGCCAAAATGTTTTGAAAATGAGCGCGAAATCAAAATTATTTAATTACAGGTACCCGGTATTTGAATAAATAAAACATCAATTTTTCTTTTAAAATAACAAAAATATCTATTCAAAACACTATTTATACTTTTTTTTTTTTATCCAATCCACTCCTTCCTTTTCACGGCATCGGTATTGACGTGTTGACTGTTTATTTGAAAATGAATGAACTAAAATAACGAGAAAAATGCAAAGTAACATTTTTTGAAATGCATCAAATTTACAAAAACATTTGTTTTTACTTCGTTTTACTTTAACATAAACATTCAACTAGCATTACCGATACCGCCAAATCGATTAATTTTACTCTTCTATTGCCTCAAACTTCACATCCCAATTATGTGTTTTCACGTACATTTGCATATCATTAATCTCATCCAATGAGGTAAAATCGTTGTCATAATCATAATAAACACTCAACTCTTTTAAAGACTGAATTAAGTGAATTAGACATTTCCATTGTTCGATACCAAACGGAATACAATGAAACATGCTGACACTTTTCAGACATTTCATCGAATTCGTACGAACCACGTCAGAAAAAAACGCATTCGACAAATAATCACAAGCAGTAATTTCCAGACATTCAAGCTTCAAACAACTCGCCAACAGCAATTTTAAATCATTCGCCGCCAACTGCGTTTCGAAGAATTTCAGTTCTAATCTTCGCAGTCGACCAAACGAAGTGTGCGTCGGCGTCGGTTTGTCTGGAAAACAAATATCGACACCATCGCCACAAAATGTCAAGATCAAATTCTCAATCATTGGACAAAAATAACCGATCCATTTGACCATGTTCGTACGTGTGTAACGAAGATGAATTTTCGTTAAATTTTCTCCACTCAGCCGAATTAAATTTTTAACCGATTCATTGGTCAATTCATTTTGACAATTGATCGTGAAACGACATAACTTTGGGAATAGTTTCGATACTAAACTCCCAAACTCCATATCTCCTTTAAACTCGCGTTTTACCACAAGATTCTGGAGCAAATATAATTTTATGGGTTTATCCGGTTCCGAAACCTTGAATTCGTCGCATAGAAGTTTCAATACTACATCCCAACAATGATACCGTAATCCAACAAGTGATGGAAGTGATTTCAATAAATATAAACATCCTTTGGGCGTAATTTTTGTACATTCTACGTTCAAGTACGTGATTTGTGGCTTGGAAATTAACAGTTCCACAGACCGGTTCGTGATGTCTTTGCAACATGTCAAATTCAAATGACGTAATTCGGTGCAATGAGTTAAAATTGCTGAGAGGAAATCGCCTTCATTTATTTCGAGGTGTTGAACGTAGGAAAGGTGGGAGATTAATCTTCTAATGAGATTTGTTGGCAGTTGATGATCATTGAGATATTGGTTGTATACTGGTATTATTATTTTTTTAATGTTCTGAAAGTGATAAATATTTGTTATTTATTTTTTTTTGTCGATTTTTTTTTTTTACGAGTTTACTTGGCACGTTTCGCAAATTTTGTCAATAACTGCAGGCAACGGAATGTCGAATAGGTTTAAGTCGCCCAGAATTGTTGTTTTGGGGTGAATAAACAACTCCGATGGTATTTGGAGTGGCTGTGTAACATCGTATAAATTGTCGTTGATGTCGCACATTCGTTGGTACAACTCTTCAATCAAAGCGACAGCTGTAGATTCAAACAGAAGTGAATTTTTATTTGTTATTAATTAAAACTCATGTCTTATTACGAAGAGTTTTAGCGGCCGACTTGAGATTGTCCATGTTGCCGATGATTACCTCGATGCACGTTTTCCTCAATGTTGCGGGCGACTTTCTTAACGGCATTTTAGCATCTAATGCAAGAAGTATTAGTAATTTTTGCTACTTTGGTCGACGAATTTATTTGTGATGACTACTTACTTGAACTTGAGATAAAGGAATGAAACGAAGCAATCGAACGATAACAATGGGGTAATTATTCCATTCGCTCGTCACATTGTATACGTACGTGCAAGATTGACAAGGTTCAAAACCTGTAACAATCATTTTAAAAATAATATTTTTTTATTAATTTAATTTTAATGCATTATTTTGCTAATAGATGGCGGTAAATCATTCTATTAATCTATTGTTGCAAATATTTACAAATTTTTTCAGAAAACAAAAACACTTTTACAAAAATAGCAAAACATCATGCACCATCAAAAACTTACTTTTACCTAAAAAAAAAATTAAACCATTTAATGAATTTTATAATATCGTACCTTTAAATGCAAACTTTTCAATCCACTCTAAACTAGTTCTATTTTCATATTGCATTTCACGACTCTCACGCGACTAATCGAAATCATTTACTCTTTTACAAAATTCATGATATTTACCAAGGATTTGAAACCGGTCTGCAAGTCTGCAACTCAAACAGAAATGAGTATTTAACAACGCCGACATGAAAAATTTCCAATTATGAATTATTTAATTTATTTTTTCAATTACATTTCGAATTTGTAAACATATAAAACCGTGTTTGTGACACTGATGATCGTGTTACAGACTGCATTAATAACTTAATTGAAAAAGATTTACAGTGCCGGATTAAGCCCTGTTGAGGCCCCTAGGCAGTTGAAATCTCGGGGCCCCCTCTAAACTTATCTCGCTACGCTAGATGGAGATGACCATCACTACTGTGCATTACATGTACGTAAGTTGCACCGAAATCTTTTCCAAATAGTATCTTCTGTATGAGTCTGAGTCTGTAAGGTAAAGTTTTCATTTTTTGTGTTAATTTTCTTTTATTGTTACGAGGCCCCTAAAATACATGGGGCCCATAAGCTGGTGCCTAAGCAGCCTAAGTTGAAAAATTGGCTGAGAAGTGGCCAAATGGTAAGACTATACACTTACCTTGTAGTAAAGTTTTTAAAATACGAAATTCGTGAGAAAATCGAAATTTAGTTGCCATTTTTCTCACGAATTTCGTATTTTAAAAACTTTACTACAATGTAAGTACACCAAAACCGTGAACCATGTCCGAGTACATATACACTTACCATTTGGTCACTTTTTTATTTTTTGCTCACATCTACTAATCTATCAGAGCTGGATCTATGCATGCGATATCTTTTAAACTCCTTGCACCAAGAA
>JAQFZP010002627.1:0-12895 GCA_034695745.1 Geophilus truncorum | reverse complement strand
TTATGTGCCAATAGGCGGCGCCACTAGGTTACTAACTGTTTGTATTTGTATCAATTGCAAAGTGGAAATCATGGTCGGTATCTACTGTTGGGCACCGAATTGTGGGTCTAGTGCTTATAAAAATCCTGGTCTTTCCTTCCATGTGTTTCCTAATAACAAAACGTTGAAAGAAGCGTGGATTAACGCTATAAATAAGACGGATAAAGAAGGAAATTTGATGTCTCCTAGGCATTATCATAGGATATGTGGGAAGCATTTTGTTGGTGGCAAGAAGACGAGGCGGGCTCGAGTGCCAACGGTTTTTAACAGCGCACTAAATATGGTATATGTGCTTATAGTTGTGAGAGTTTTTGTATTTTTATTTATTATTTTGTTTGTTGATTAGGTTAATACTCAAGAGGCTTCTCCAAGTTTGAGTCCGAGTACAAGTTTGGTGGATCAAATGGTGTATGACAGTCCAGGTAATGAAATATTTGGTTGATAAAAATGTGGTTTTAATGTAATTTTGGTGTATTTTTTATTTTTAGATTATAGTTATTTATCTGATGTTAAAATAAAGGAAGAAGTAATTGGTATTGTGTTTTGTGTTTTATGATAAATTTTATTTTAAGTTTGTTGATTTTAATTTATTTTTATTATAGATGAGAGTTATGCGACTAATGTTGATGTTACAGAAGATGGAAAATTTGGTAAATATGGTAATAATGATTAAAAAGAGCTTTATCACACTTAAAGTAAATATTTATTAGGAGTGAAAGCTTTTGCTCAACGTAATGCCCTAGCAAACAAGCATCTTAACAAGTATTTTAACTTTAACGTATAAAAATAATTTTATTTTTTTTTATTTTTTAAATAATAAAATAAAACAAATTTTTTTTACACAGTTTGATTCATTTTAAATTGGTGAATTAGATTGTGTAATAATTTTTTTTGTTAAACTGGCTAAATTATTTGTAAATGTTTGCTCAAATTATAGAATGTTTTTATTACCATATGAGAAAATCTTAATTTTTTTAAATTACATGGGCCTACAGGCTAATATTTGATTATTTTTGTTATGAAATTATAATTAAAGTACAGTATTTAAATTTATTTGAAGTATTAATTTTGTACGGTAGTTATCTTCCATTTTAAGTGTGATAATTACAATACAGAATTCTAAAGCATTTCTCATATAAACCTAAATTAGGAAAATGTGTATTCATTCATGCAGCTTTACTTTTTAGCAAATTCTTCTCAATTTATCTTTTTATACGAGAAAAAAAAAAAAAAAAAAAAAAAAAACTAAAACTCTTTTTACCGGTAATCATAACATTCCAATATATTTGGAATATTTTTATAAACCTTATTTTATTTCATTTATTTATTAATTTTTTTTTTTTGAATAGACATTAACAACTCTCCATTACCTGACAAAGAAACTTCATCATCGTGTTCATGTTCAGCCATGACCCAACAAGTCCAACATTTAGAAGAAAAATTAATAAACTCTGACACCACAATCAAAACTCTCCAGCTTCAACTGCAACAAGCCGAACTTGCAACGGATGAACTGAAAAAACAAAAATGTTCTTTGGAAGATGCGCACTGCAACGTCATGCGAGAGTCTCAAAGCAAAATTGACACACTAACAGCTGCACTTGGCACTTTAAATACAACTATTGAAGCCTTAAAAGATACCATTAGAGCTTTGACATTTGGCATTGAGTCTGCTAAAAATGATCCGAAAATGCTCAAATTTTACACAGGGTTTGACGACTATGAAGCCTTTTCAGAATTTTGTCTGGAGTGTCAAGATAAAATGAATGAAAAGTCAAAAAGGAGTTCAAAAAATAAAGAAAGTAGAGTTAAGCAAAAATCAGGTCCTGAGAGGCTATTGTGCCCTGAAGATGAATTATTTATTGTTTTGAGTCATATTAAAGCGGGGATTCGACAGAAGGATTTGGCTTT
Source organism: Geophilus truncorum (assembly GCA_034695745.1). Classification (NCBI taxonomy): domain Eukaryota; kingdom Metazoa; phylum Arthropoda; class Chilopoda; order Geophilomorpha; family Geophilidae; genus Geophilus; species Geophilus truncorum. The sequence continues at coordinate 10,945 of JAQFZP010002627.1, read as the reverse complement.
CAGGTTCAATGTGTCTGATACAACTATTTCGAGAATTTGCTCAACTTGGATGTATTTACTATAATTTGACAGATGATAATTTAGTTAATTATGTAAAATCATGTTATTTTTGAAATATAATTGTAATAAAAATATAACAGGAAAAAAAATGAAACTTTAGAAATATTTTATTATTAAATTAAATATAATTAATTGAAATACTGTAATATTACAATACATGGGTTCATGACATACAATAGTCAGCTTTTAACTTGTGACATCATTGCAACATCATCAAATATACAATTTAATTAAATAGGTAGACTATATAAATTATAATTTATAACAAAATGGTTTGTGAAGGTAGCAAATGCAGATTTTTAAGTTTTACAAAATAATTTATTTTAGGCAAACATCATAAATATCATCTTCATATCCATGATTGTTAATGTTCCATTTTTTGTCTGTTGTTAATGACGAAACACTGAGTGTTGATGTTGCATTATCATAAGTGATGATAAAAAATTCGTCGTTACTAATAAATTTATCAACGCGAGTGTCTAAGGACTTAAAGATATCTTTTTCCTCCTTCCATTTACCCGTGTCAGTTTCGTAGAAGACAATATCTTTATCTCGATAGAAGAAAATGGGCAAATTCAGATTTACGTCCAAGTGTCTGTTGGGGCAGTCGAAACATTTCCAATTTCCTTCTGGTTTGTCTTCCGTTTTCCACACATTTGTAGCCCTGTCGAAAATTGTAAAGGAATGTTCGTTTACTTCGAAATAAAGCTTTTGCTCAGTTGCCAGCAACATTCGTTTGCAACCTCTAAATTCGTGGCATGTGATAACAAGCCAATCTTTTTCGTCGATATCGAAAATTACGTAACTTTCCTCCGAAACTCTGAAAAATATTTCGTTGCCATTTGCAGTTTCGTAGGTCACATTTTGGCCATCAGCCAGACGAATCGTATGTGGGCGACCTTCAATACATTCGTAACTGATCGTTAACCCAAATTCGTGGAAAATTTTCTCTTTTGTATTTGGTTTGTTGCGACATTTGGTTATTAGACTTTTTCCACTTGTCAAAGACTCATTTTCATTTACTAAGACTAAGTAATTACAATCGAAAATGGGTAAAATTTGAATTACAGTGATACCCGCGTCAGTCGATTTATGCCATCTTTTATATGTCTCAGTAAGTAATATTTTTCTAACCGATTCGTGTTTTGTAACGATTTGTTTCTGCAACAAATTTCTCAGAAACCAATCAGGTAAATAGTCGAGTGGATAGTGGGACAAAATAGTGGTAATTTCGTCCATCTTGTCTTTCACAGAGCCCCACATCAGAAGGAAATCGATAAATTGGTATTGGACAGTCGATTCATTCAGTTTTTGTACGTGAGACTGGTCGAATTGCAACACAATCGGACTTTTCGAGATTTTTTTTACGTTTTTGGCGAGAAACGTAACAATGTCTTTTTTCACTTCGTGTTCGTCGAAAAATATCGCTAGATTCGTTCGGTCAAAAACATTTTCGAGTGTTAGTGGAGGTTGATTGTATTCAATCCAGTATTTCTTGTAGATTTTCATCAGGAGCATTTTTTTGCTGTGAAACAACAAATCGAAAATAACTGTTTTGGAAACATTCGAAATGTCTGGTAGAGTCTGAACGTAAAGAAAGTTTACGATGATTGTCATCGCTTCCACGGAAACATCTGGCACAGCAATAGTATTGGTTATGGATTCGGTGAACTTGTGATTGAACATTTTTCGATAATATTCTGATCTGGATACGAGAACGGACTTGTGGGCTTTCACGGTCCCGTCTGCACACGTCAGTGAAATAATTGGATCGGGCGTACGATTTCTATGCTTGTAATTGACGATTTCTTCCCTCTCCGTCTCTGGGATGGATGCATCAGCCATCTTTCACAGAAACGCTGAAATTGAAGAATTTATTATTAAAAAAAAAGTCTAGATTCTAAATATTGAGCATTATAATATTATAATGCTCAATATTTAGAATCTAGATTCTAATTCCTCAAAATTTAATTCCACTTTCTCAAAATTCAAAGTTCATTCAACAAGATTCAACTCAATCTCAAAATTTAACCATCATTATCCAAATTTCAAATATATAGGCGTTAGGCATATATTAGGTTTTAGGTGTCGACCTTAAGTCTTATCTCTATTTACCTACCTATTATCCAAAAATGTAATCCAAGTTCACTGAAATTTTAGATTAGGGGCCTCTTTCAATCAACTGATTTTGTTTCAGTGGTGTATCCAAATCTGCTCTTGGTTTTTATTCGAAACGTGTAGAAGTTAGTTAAGATGGCGGAGTTTCTATAGCACGTTCAAATAGCACAAACTGAACTGCAAAACTAAAACAATTATTCCAATTGTTATGGTTATATTTTTTAAGCAGGGATTTATGTAGATTATTAATAAGTGTTTTCTTAAAATCAATAACGAAAGAAAAATTAAAGTAATTTATCTTAGCAAATCACAGCAATTGGATCAAAATTTTTTATTGTCATTAAAAAGAACATTGAAATTAAATTACAAATTTATTATACAGTATTTATCAAAAAAAAGGCTATATCTTAGGTTTTTTATTTCAGCATTTTATTTTAGCAATTTTATACGGTAATTTAATAAGTCCCAAATAGAAGCACCTCCTGAAATGCATTGCAGGAAAGAAAACTTAAACGTATAAATTCGTAGATATTCGCTTTTAATAATAAAATTTCGAATTTTGTTTATATTTCTTGGATATTTGATCATTCTTACAGATAAGAATAATTTAAAACTTGTTAAAAATAAATATTACAATAAAAGTTTAATTTAATTTTTACATTGAAAAAGATAGTTACCTTATTGTTGAATCTTTAAGAAATGGTATTTTAAAAACACTAATATGTGTAACGAAGGCTCGTGTGTAACATCGACATCTCCAATGACAAATTCGTCACTTTCTCCTTCTATATCCTCAGCATCGGCATCTTCATTTGAAAAATGATTTTTCTTTTCCGATTTTACTGGATTTTTTGTCATCTCGACAATTCCATCGCTGGTAGAAGCCACAATATCCAACTCTAAATCGATGTCGAACTGTTGTAGATGTTTTGAAACGATTTCCTTCGCTTTGGAAATATTGCACGAACCACAAATTTGAACAAGTCCCAGATTGAAACACTCACCATTTGATCCGTGCAAATTGATGCTAAAATACCATATATCATGTAAATTTGGCCATTTGTTTAACGTAATAGAAAATTTCTTGTTTTCTTTCTTCATACGGTCAAGTTTTCGAATTAAGTTCAACTTTGTTTTCTCGTAAAATTCTTGAATCATTTCCAAAATTTTTGATGAGTCTTTAGGAAGCGAGTATTCATTGAATCGTGATTCTAGTGATTCCCGAATGAATGTGGAATTAGTTATTGCTCTAACAGAAAACCCATCTTCCGATACAAGTTTTGATACAATTTCGCCCACACTTTCTCGTTTTAAGAAATTGAGGATACTTGGTTGTGACTTCGACTTTTTAGATGGTGTTGTTATAGTTTCGACTTCATCTTCAGAAGGTTTCTTTCGTTTTAGCGATTTTAAGTCAATGTCGTGCTGCGATTTTAAGTGGCTAATCATTCCGCTTGTCGAGCTGCCGGCAGCTTTAATTTCCTTCAGACATATTTTACATTTCCCTGAATCTTTAGATTTAATTTTGTCGAAATATTGCCAAACGTCTGCCGTCATTATTGCACAAAATATACGGTATCCAAAATGACGAAAATCGAAAACAAATGAGAATTTGAAAGGTAAACGCATTTACACAAAATCATTAGAAGGTATTTGCACACTTATATCATTTATGTTCACGTCTTTTTGATGCGTTTATTTAAACGCATTAAAAACGTTTTGAATTGTTTACATGATTTTGTTGCTATTTGCATTCTCCAGTTACCGGTACTAATTTAGCGGTAAACGAAATAATCGAAATTTCGGTAATTTGTCGGTTTTAACCACTGTCACCACTGTTAAATGTTAGTCATGCTATAACTTTCAAAATTTATAAATTCAAAGTTAATTTTTACATACAATACAATAATCATTGTACGTGAAAATTAATTTTGAATTTATTCACGGCAATTATAAACCTTTATTAAGGTGAATACGGAGAAACTGTTGGATGGCATTTTTGAAAATGGAAAGGATTCCGCGCATAATTGTATTTCTACAAGCTTATTCTAATAAAGAGATACTGTAATCCCTAGTTGTTGTGCTTTAGTTTCTAAACGATTTAACCCAGAGTTTTCCCGTCACATCATTATCATTATTATCATCTTTTAATAATTTTCTCTTTTTGACTGATCTGGTATTCACAACAACATCAAAAATCTGCTATCTGAACAATCATCAAAATACTTATTGTAAAAGAATTGGCAAATTCGGAGTAATGTCCAAGTGGAGACAAGGACAATCAAAACTATCTCATTTATGCCACAAATTTTTATTCATTTCCTACTCTTTCGTGACACTATCACAATTCACAAATTCGTAATGATTGCTAATTGACATTAAAATACAACTTTACTATTAAATAAATCACATACTGTAAACTACGTCTAATGTTTAATATTTACAGTAATTTGAATTCACTTACTTATTCAGCACTTACAGACAAAATCTAAATTCGTTAAGTTGATTCAATGTGAATAAAAATATGGGTATTTAGTATTTACATTAAAGTACAGAATATGAGAGCAGCAATTTCCTATTCCAGTTTGTTCTCATACAATAACAATAAGACAAGATGGCAAAAACACAAAATAGCTCCATACGCTTTAAAATTAAAAGTTACAATAAAAATATTTACATAAAAATTGATTTTAATATGTAAGGCAGTAAAGCCAACAAGTTTATACAACATACTATCAGGAGTATCATATACACTTTAAATGCAAATTTAAAAAATAAAAACGTTTTACGTATTGCAGCTAACATCGAACAAACTCTTTTCTTTATTAGTAAAACGCTTTATCTCCCAATCATAATCATCTTTCAAGTCAAAAAGTATTTCCTGTGTGGATGCATCAACAACAGAAATGATAATAGATTCGTCATAGTTTATGAACTTATCAATGCGTTTATCTAAATTTCCTTCTGATGCCATTTTGAGAAAATATACATCTTTAATCTCGTGCCAGTCCTCCGTTTCAGTTTCGTAAAAGATAATGTCATTATCTCGATAGAAAAAAATGGGCAAATTCAAATTTACGTCCATGTGTCTAGTAGGGCAGTCGAAACACTTCCAATTTCCTGGTTTTTCTTTCGTTTCCCACAAATTCGTGACCCTATCATAAATTCTAAACGAATGTTCGTTTATGTCGAAATACAGTTTTTCATCAGTTGCCAACAACATTCGTTTACAATCGGTAAATTGGTGACACGTAATAACCGACCAATCACTTTCATCAATGTGAAAAATTACGTAAGTTTCGTCTAAAACTCTAAAAAACACATCAGTGCTACTTGCAGTTTCGTAGATCACATTTCGACCATCAGCCAGACGAATTACGTGTGGGCGTCTATTGAGACATTCGTATTCAATCTTTAATCCTAATTCGGAGAAAATCTTCACTTCAGTATTCGGTTTTTTGAGACTTTCGGTTTTTAACCAGGTTGCACTTCTTGAAGTTAACGTACTGATTAAGATTGTGCCATCAGGTTTTTCTGCAATTCGCTGCACGACTACACCTGCATTCGTGGATCGGTGCCACCTAGAATAAGCTTCATCAATTAATACTTTTTTCACCGATTCGTGTTTTGCCAAGATTCGTTGCTGCAACAAATTCCTGAGAAACTCGTCGGATAAATAGGCAATGCCATTTTCGAACAATAGCTCGGCAACTTCGTTCATCCTATTGTTTACTGAACCCCACGACAAAAGAAAATTGATAAATTCGTGTTCAGCTGTCAACTCGTACAGGCTTTCCACATGCGATTTGTCGAATCGTAACATAATCGGACTTTTCGAAATTTTTCTTACGTTTTTCGCGATAAATTTGACGATATCGGTTATCGATTTGTATTCTTCGAAAAATATCGCCAGATCCAGTCTAAAAATAAGAGTTTCTAAGGTTAACGGTGTTTCGCAATAAGCAATCCAGTATTTGTCGAAAAGTTTCGTAAGAAGCATTTTGTTGCAGGCAAATAAGAGATCGAGCAAAATGTTTTCTGAAATCTCCGATTTTTCAGGAAGTTTTTGCACGTAGAGGAATTTGACGATGATGTCCATCACTTCGAAAGAAACGTCGGTTAAAACAATTGTATTGGTTCTGCTTTCGATGTTGTCAAAACTAAACATTGTTCTGAAATATTCGCTTCGGGATGTTAAAACGTGTTTGTGCATTGTGATATTTCCATTTGTACACTGCAAAGAAACCTTTTCTTCTACAGTTTTGCGGGTGTGATAAAGATTTGTAGCAATTATCTCTTGCGCTTCTAACAACGTGTAAAACTGGTCAATTTCTTTCATTTTCAAAAATCGAAGTGGTAAAGTCAGAGAAGCGAACGTACAGCCTGAAATAATAATCCAAGAACTTTATATCGTAATATTAATTACGTCATAAAACGTTTGCAGTTTTGAGTAGAACAACTCTCGAATTGGAATTGGATCTCTAACACGTGAGGGCGAAAAACCTATGGGTATAATAAAAATCATATAATAAGAGGAATAACTCAAGAAGCATACATTAGATAGCAAGATATACTGTACACTAAAATTGATAAAATTAAAAGGTTTACATTAAAAAAAATAACTTAAGGGGAACTTATTAAGAGGCATAGACTATTGGCGCCAAATTACGTGATTTAAATCAGCCAATCAAATCACCAAGTCTCAAGAGTTTCACACATTTTTACAACATACTGTAGATTCTTTTAGCTTTGATTTTCTTTGTTCGTAATAACAAAATTTTATTTCTGTTAATTCAATTTTTATTTTCTTTTAATAATTTGACCTGTGAACATTAGTTAAGGTCATTTTATGACTTCTGTGACAGCCAGCGGAGCCCGGCTACACAACACTAGTAAAATAATATTACTGAAATAAAAAAAAACTATTCTTAAAAATATTAAAAACTAGAAAAGCAGCCCGTGCCACACGAGAATTTTGCTAGGTTCCACCCCTGTTCCAACCCGTCCTCACCCACACCCTCACTTCTCACTCCTCGCCCACACACATCCTCCCACTCCCACACTCACAAGCCACACCCCACCTCCACCTCTGACTCCTCAGCCCACCCCCACTCCCCTACACCCACATCCCACTTGCAGTTTTGTTAGTGCTGTGTGTGTGTGTATGTGTGTTTTTTTTTATGGGTTCAGTTATTTGTGGTCCGATTTTCACCAAATTTCGAAAGGAATGCGCCAAATGCAGTGGAAAGATGCAATGCGGGCAAGAAATTGGCCGGTCTCTCTTGGATCCCGAAAATGGACAGCCGCACACGAACTTGCATGCGCGTACATTGTTACTACCGAGAAGACGCGGGACAGGGTTGACAATAATTGGATCGTTTCGTTTCATTATTATCATACGTAGAATTCAACCGGTCCAAAAATATCAATTATTTAACGAAAGCGCTGTTGAGGAAATTTTAATTTTTTTTTTAATTATTTAAATGAAGTGTTGGTTTATGAGTTGGTTTTGATTTTGTGGGTTTCCCATAACCAAATCATTTTATTTATTTTTTAATAAAATATTTTATTGTATCTAAAAATATAATTTTCTAGCGTATACTTTTTAAGAAACCTTTTGTTTTATACTAAAAAATGAATGCGCTCGTGGCGCGCGCATTTTAAGTTTAAATCCAGTCTTGTCGTTGCTCGCAACGCGGCTCGACGCTTATTTTATTTATTTTTCCGAACCGAGGCCTAAAAATTTGGTTGGTGTTTAATTTCTGCCGGGAGAAAATTCTCGCTTACCTCGAAGCCTTCATTGTAATCGGGGAGTTATTAGATTTGACTGGAATTGCGAATTTTCCCTCCAGGGATGTATAGAACCAATGGATGCACAAGTGAATAACTCGAGGGTGAAGTCTATTTTGGAGTTGTTTCCCGACGCCGATCCCGATTATTTGCGTAATTTCGTAGAGGAAAATAAGTCCAACGAGGCGAATTTGAATGCGACGGTTAACGAATGGTTTGAGAAACAATCGTACCCGAAGTTAGGAGATCAGCAACAAGCAGCGACCAAAAGGAAATTCACGGAAAGGTGAGAATTAAGGTTTAATCTAGTGTAGCTGCTTGATATTGCCTGAATTAAGACGTTAAATTAAGTTACGTACCCACCTTTAACTGTTTAAACGATTTTTTTTTTAATCGTTTCGATCAAAATCGAATAATTTTTTTTATTTTTTATAACATTGTTTCAATTTTTACCAAAAACATCGATTAATTTTTAAATTATATTTTAATTGCAGCACCAACTTTGAAGAATTCCTCCAAATATTTCCCGATGCCGAATCGTTCTTTAATAACAACGAAAGACAGGTGTCCCAATCGTACAAGAACCACGTGATTATATACGTGCAAAACACATTTCCTTACGCGTATAAAGACGATTTGACACACATGTTGAGGAAACATCGATATCACCTGATGCCCATCATGAAAGAAATGAATCAATTGTGGAACGCTCCTGCAGGAGACGAGCCGATGACCAAAAAACGAAAGGAAGTTGTCCGCATGAAAAAGTCGCCTAGTGCCGAGAGACCGATGCCACAATTAAAGAACGAACTCTTCTACAAGGAGAAATATTTCATCGAGATGGAGGAGATGATCAAACGTAATGAAAAAATCAAAATATTTTCTGTTTTTAAACTGATCAATTTACCTTAAAAATATTAAATTTTCATTAATTTCAGAGTACAAAGTCGACAAGGAAAACGAACGCAAACGTAAAATCGAAACGGGAAAAGCGAAAGAAGAGTTGATGGAGTGTTCGTGTTGCTTCGAAGAAGAACTGCTCTTCGAAGACATGCAAACTTGCGCAGACGGACATCTTTTCTGCAAAGAATGCATAAAGCGACAAGTAGAAGTGTTCATGGGTACGACATTTGGCAAATTTCTCGTTTTCTCAATTTAATTTTTTAATTTCAAAAACAAAACAAAGGTCACAGTAAATACAAATTCAAGTGTTTGGACGGATATTGCGAAATGGAGTTTTCGATGTTGGTGCTTCAAAAGATTCTTGCACCTAACGTGTTTTCGAACCTGGTTCGCAACATGCAAAAAGAGAAAATCCCAAGTGCAGAACTCCCCGATCTCGTTTCGTGCCCATTCTGCACTTTCTGCACCATAATGTCGGATCAAACCACACAGATCTTGACATGTATGAATCCAGAATGTCTCAGGGTTTCATGCAGGTAAAAGTGAAAAAAATAATTTATATATAGTGAAATTTTAAATGGGTTTTGATTTCTATAGAATGTGTAAAGAACCCAATCACTCGCCTTTGCGATGCGACGAGATCGAGCGGAAAGCGGAAGTGTACCGACGCGAGGTCCTAAGAACGCGCTAAACATCCGGATCGTTCATTTCGTTTAACAGACGCCGTCAACAACGATCAGCGGAATTAGTCGTACTCATAGTCACCGGCAGATAATAAACCCACCATTTTTAATTTTGTGGCCCGGAATTTTATTTTTTTATCATCAGGTACAAAATGCCGGAGTTTGATGTCGGTTTTCGGGCACAGTTTTAATGATTTTTATTCCTATTTTAGTGACTTTAACCAGCCATTTACATGACAAGATTTTTGTATTTTGTTTATATTTTTGTTTCTTTTTATAATTTGTGAGTATAATTGCATTTAAAAACTAAAACTGAACCATCTTATCAACGTCTTATCACCAGAATGATAAAATTCATTTTAGTACGAAAATATGATGAAGTTTTCATCTTATTTTTATTTTAACATGAATTTTATGGTGATAAAATGATTCAGTGATTCGGTTTCGTCCCAGGATTCATCGTGCGACGACGAATTTTAAACGGAAAACGAAAGCGATAATTCATTTGGATGTCGACAATGACACGTGGAATTCCTGTCCCTCCGAATTAACTTCGGCGTATAATTCTTTCGGTAGCGATGAAAATTTAAATGTTTATATTTCGGATGCGAATCTCAGTGATTGATTACATATTTATTTTTTGCATTTGTGTTGTATAAATGGACTGGATAAAGACTCTCTTGTTTGTTTTTGTTTTTTTAATAGAATAAAATTTTTATATCTATTTTATAAGTAATGAAATGATTTGTGAATGCATTTTTCTATTTTTAGTGTGACGTGAGGGCAAATTTGAATTGATGGGGTTCTCAAGTTACAGGAATATTTCTCACTTATTAAATATTGGAGTTATAAAATATATATGGGTTTATTTTTGATTCTAGGTTTAAGATTAGTTTTACCAGAAGTAAATTTACTTCTGGTTTTAAGTTTCTACACTTGATATTTAGATTTAAGCCTACCGTATGATTTGTTCCTTTTAAGCCTTTTAGTACGTGAATATTGTTACTTATACAAAGATGTGATGTATTAAATCAATGACTATTGTTAAGAATTTTCTTAACTATTGTTAATTCAGAAGAGACTTTGTTTTGCTGCAGGTAAGATCAGTTGCATTTTCTTCTTTTTAAAAAAAAAAAATTGGTTATTTAGACTTTTTTTCAGATGATTTTTTTTTTAAATTTGGATACTTGTACATCCCATATTTCACTGTATCAGATCGGAATTTCAGAATTACTAAATAGTAACATGACATTTTTTGTTTTTCATGTAGTCGATATATGGCAGTATTTGAGCATGCGCAGTAGAGGTTTCGAGCGCAACGTAAACATGGTGGAGTGGAAGATAAGTAAACCTAATATTTTTAATTTGTTACTAATGAATCTCAGTACGTG